>PVKU01004611.1:0-142690 GCA_004027475.1 Anoura caudifer | reverse complement strand
TGACCTTATCTGAGAAGCACTTTATTTTCCCTTCCATTCTAAATGACAGCTTTGCTGGATAGAGCAATCTTGGATGTAGGTCCTTGACTTTCATGACTTGGAATGCTTCTTTCCAGCCCCTTCTTGCTTGGAAGGTCTTTTTTGAGAAATCAGCTGACAGTCTGATGGGAACTCCTTTGTAGGTGACTGTGCCCTTATCCCTTGCTGCTTCTAGAATTCTCTCCTTCATTTTAATCTTGGCTAATGTAATGATGATGTGCCTTGGTGTGTTCCTCCTTGGGTCCAACTTCCTTGGGACTCTCTGAGCTTCCTGTACTTCCTGGAAGTCTGTTTCTTTTGCCAGATTGGGGAAGTTCTCCTTTATTATTTGTTCAAATAAGTTTTCCACTTGTTGTTCTTCTTCTTCCCCTTCTGGTACCCCTATAATTCAGATGTTGCAATGTTTAAAGATGTCCTGGATGTTCCTAAGTCTCTCCTCATTTTTTTGAATTTTTGTTTCTTCATTCTTTTCTGATTGGATGTTTGTTTCTTCCTTCTGGTCCACTCCATTGATTTGAGTCCCATTTTTCCTCCCATCACTATTAGTTCCCTGTGCATTTTCCTTCATTTCATGTATTGTAACCTTCATTTTTTCATCTAATTTGTGACCAAAATCGACCAATTCTGTGACCATCCTGATCACCAGTGCTTTGAACTGTGCATCTGATAGGTTGGCTATCTCTTTGTTGCTTAAATGAATTGGTTCTGGGGCTTTGATCTGTTCTCCCATTTGAGCCATTTTTTTTGGGGGGGCGGGTCTTGTCCTGGCTGTTATGTAGTGAGGGGTGGAGCCTTAGGCATTCACCAGGGTGGGGCAACCCAGTTGCTGGGTTTTGATGCTGTATGTGGGGGTGGGGTCTCAGTGTTTTTAGGTTTTATTTCTCAGCACTGGGGCCCAGGGGCCCTCGGTTGCGAGTTCTGTCTTGTTCCCCGTTTTGCCTGGATTATCTGCGCAGCAATGTGGGAAGGCCTGGTCAGCCAGCTGCCTGTGCACCTGGGGCCTGCAGGCCGCCCCCTACAGGACCCGGTTGCACAGCTTCCTCCTGCCATGACTCCGCCCCTCCTTCCGGCCTGGATGAATGAATGAATGGTTGTGGGGCATCCGTACAGTTCAATTTTCTCTCAGTTCTGGTTGTTTTCTTGTTTCTAAATCCATGTTGTCCTTAATTTTGGTTGTGTGAGGAGGCACAGTGTGTCCACCTACGCCTCCATCTTGGCCAGAAGTCAAAAAGCTAATTTGTTTTAATTAATTAATATTTTTTAGAAAGTTCTATTTTAAACTCCTTGGGGAATGGTAGAAGCCCAGTTAGGACTTCTGTGTTTGTGCTTAATAGACAAAAAGTACCTGATGGAACCTGTCCCTGTTTGTTGGCCTTGGAGAGTAAGAATTAGTAGTTCTGAAGAGCCCTCTTGCACAGGCTCCTCTGGGTCTCCAACTGTAGCCTTGCACAGGACATGGCATAGGAAGTTAGGCTTTTTATCTGGTTCTGCCACTGTTTTGCCAGCCAACTTAGGGCAAAACAATCCCATTTCATGGCCTTATATCCTTCTCTAGTAGTAAAGTGAACAGTGACCCTGCAAAGCCCCTCCAACCCTGCCTTTTAGAGTCTGAGTACAATGAGGGAATCCCAACATCCATTACTCCTACTCTGTGCCCAGAGCTTTTGCAAGATTGCTAAAAAGAACCCTATGACTTTGGGTCCTTTAATAATCAAACTGTGAGATGCTGTGCTTCTTGCTCTTGGGCTTGCTCTGCTTTGCTTGCTCTTGCTTCTGCAACCACTGTCCTCTTCCTGTTCAAACTGTGATATATCCTGCTGTTCTGGTTTCTTGCCTCTTAGCATATTTTACTGTGTCTTTGTAATTCATATGCTGTGCTAATTCTAGTACTTTTTATGAGCAAGAACTGGATTGTTCATCTCTGTTTGAATTTGCTCCTCCTTGTAACAGGTTCTTCCAGGAATTCATTTGTTCATTCAACAAATTTTTATGGAAGCACAGTGGTTATGGCAGGGACTTTGCTAGGTGTTAGGTATTGGCTAGAAGCCAGGGTTCAGGCATAAAGAAGACAGCCATGGTTCCTGCTGCCATGGAGCTTACAGTTTAGTGGAGAAAATAGACATTAAGTGAATTATCACACAAATATTTACAATTGTGAAAAGGGTTATAAATGAAAAATATAGGTGCTTTGAGAATGTATCATGCAGACCTAAACCAGTTTGGGAGGGATGAGTCAAGGAAGATTATTTGAAGAAAAAACTATTTAAATTAAGACCAGCAGCTTCAGTCAGAGTTTGCAGGTCAAGAAGGAATGAAGAGCATTTCACATAAAAGGAATTCTAGGTGATTATTAACGTAGGCTGTACATTAGCATCACCAAGTAAAAGAGAGTATATGAAGCAATAGGTCTGCTGCTTCATACTGGGGGTTACTGTTGGGAGTATTGAATGATACAACTACTTTGGAAAATAGTTCATTATTTAAAAAGTTAAACATATCCCTCTCATATAACCTAGCAGTCCACTCCAAGTGGATCTGAAGATAAAAATGAGAACTCATCCTGGCCTGGTAGCTCAGTTGGTAGAGCATCATCCCAGTATGCTAAGGTTGCAGGTTCAAAAACCAACCAATGAATTCATAAATACGTGGAACAACAATGGAACAACAAATCAATGTTTCTCTTTCTCGCTCTCTCTTTCCCTCTCCCCCCACCCTCTATCCTCTCCCTTCCTCTCTCTAAAATCAATAAATTAAAAAAAGATAACTCATTTTAACTTAAGAAAAAATGACAACGTTTTTCCACACAAAGACTTGTACATGAATTTTCATAGCACTTTATTTGTAATAGTAAAAACTGGTGAATGGATGAACAAATTGTGGTATATCCATTTAATGGAATACTACTCAGTGATAAAATGGAGCAAACTATTGATACACATGACAACATGGTTGACTCTCAAATCACACTGAACAAAAGAAGCCAGACACAAAAGAGAACATACTGATGATTATACTTATTTGAAGTTCTAGAATAGGCAAAACTGATTCATAATGATAGAAATCAGATCACTGGTTGTGTGGGGGAGAGGATGATGGCTGACAGTGAAGGGTCAAGCGGAAATGATTTGGAGTGATGAAAATGTTCTATATTTTATTGGGGAGGTGGTTATACAAGTATGTATGTTTGTCAAACACATTGAACTGTACACTTAAAAGAGGAGCATTTTACTGCATTCAGCTCTACCTTGAACAATATACATGCTCCATTTTCATAAATATTAAGAACAGGCAAAACTTATCTATGGTGGTAAAAGTCAAGAGTAGTGGTAACCATTGCCAGGAGAGAGGGTGGGTTGTAGTTGTGGTCGTATTGACAGTAAAGGGGCAAGAGGGAGGGAATCTTCTTGGAGTGTTGGGAATGTTCTGTATCTTGATTTTGATGGTAGTTGCATGGATATATACATATGATCCATATGTTTATTTATGTACTTTACTGAATGTATGTTATGTCTCAAAGGAAAAAACCCCCACTCTCCCCTCCCCAAACCAAACCCATACCCAGGTCCCATTGATAGAGATACTGATTACATTTGTCTTGGATGGGGCCTGGGCATCAGCAGTTTACGAGCTCCCTATAAGTAAAATATGCAGCCAGAGTTGAGAACCACTGGGCTGTGTGCAAAGGAGGAAAGAAACCAGGCACATCAGAGAAGGATCACACGAAGCTGAAGGAGTTGTTGGATATGACATCAGCAGGTGGTCTCTTGGCCTTTCAGTCCCCCCTGTAGTTTTCATTTATAACACTCTTCATAATTGTAATTGAACTTTATCTTAAGAATAATGAGAATAATTGAGGGCTTTAAGTAGGGAGATGACTTGGACAGAGATTCAGCTTGCATGCACTAGCACTACCTATATCTAGCATTCCCGCTGGCCTTTCTCAAGGCAAGGGTGAATTCTGAGTCACTGCAGAACTTGCCAGTTCTGACTGGGGAGGTGGCGGGTGAAGCAGGAGAAATTATTCTCAGAGATGAGGCCCCTGTTGGTAAAATATAGCAGTTTCCAGATTCCACTCAGGTTCCAACCAAGCACTGAGGAATAGTCTGACCTCTGCAGTGCCCTTTCTCTACCCTAATATGTACTGCTTTTCTTGACTGCTGTTTCTCTCATTTCTTTCCATTTGGGCTTGTGTCTCACATCAGACAATCCATTGTGAGGATCAACTGCAGTGACTCTGCTTTTGCATGCCTGAAGTATGTATTCCCTGGGAGATGAGTTTTTGTTCAGTGATGAGAAATGAAAGTGGCTGGGAGAAGAGGCATTATTAGGTGGATGGTGGATATTAGTGATGGGAATTGGTAGGTTGTACTCAAGAATTCTCTTGCCTTTTGGGGAGATATGGTTTGTTATGAATCCATCCTTTTGTGCACTCATTAATTCAGCCAGCATTTACCGATTTTATGCTTGACAGGGCAGATGTTCTTGGTGCCATACTGGTCCCTGGGGCATAGACTGAGTCAGACTTAATCCTTGCCCTTTTCTGGATGTGGCATGCAAACAACTCAGAGCATGAGAATTAATGTAGCAAAGTTATGTACAAAGTACTTGGGACCATTGAACAGTAAACAATTAACTCTGCCTGGAGGAAGAAGAAAAGATTTGGACATGAGCAAAAGGACTTTGTGGTTTTGTCTGCCAGTGGTTAACAAAATGTGGTCTGCAGATCCTTGGGAGTCACCAAGATATTTTTTGGGGCCCAGAAGGTCAAAGCCATTTTAATTATAATGCTCAGGTGCTATTTGCTTTTTTTCCCACTGTGTGTACATTTGCATTAATGGCGAAAAAGCAGTTAGTAGGGACAACTGCTAACACCTTAATAGGAATAAAAGCAGTGGCAGAAAGCTGTGCTAGTAATTGTTGTATTCCTCAACTTCATGGCACTCTCAGTTTTTTAAAGTTTTTGATAATGAGGTAAAAATATGTTAATTTTATTGTATTCCATGAATACATGTCTCTTTAGTGTCCTGTGTGATGAAACAGGAAGTTAAGCATAACACACTTTTGCATGTAGAAGTTTGATGTTTATCTCAGGGAAAAGTATTCGTGTGACTGAGTTGCAAACTGAACTACCTTTTCTTTTTTTTCAGGAAACACTATTTTTACTTTAACATATAACACATATTTGGCAGACATTTTCTTGAAAATGAATGAAGTGAGTTACTTTAAGGAAAAAACTGGTAGTATTTGTTGCCAATGCTAAAATTTCAGCTTTTAGTTGAAAATTAGAATTTTAGGAAATTTGTATCTGCCACTGTGAATCTGACAGCTTCCCCAAATTTAAAGCTTTTCTGATTAAATCAGTGGTGTTATTAATAATTATGATTATTTTGATACTATATAAATGAAATGTGTCAAATTTAGAAGCTCTGCCTAACTCATTGAATTAGTGGTTTCTAAATGATGAGTGCATTGTATTATAAAATTGCGAATGGATCTGTTCAAAATGCAAGATAGGCCAGTGGATTTTAATGTAATAGATACAAAAAGTTCATCCATGTAGTTTCAGATTTTGCACTGCAACTAACCTTTAATAAACCTACTACCTGTTGAGTTTTGGTGTAGTATCAGAGAAGAATGCCCATTATTATCTGAAAGGTTATTAAAATACTCTTGCCTTTTCTAATTGCATATCTATGTTTTGATCCTCAAATTAAACAAGGCATTGAATGAGGAAACATAAGACTGCAGCTGTCTTCTATTAAGCCAGACATTGAAGAGATTTGCAAAAATATAAAACAGTTCTATCCTTCTCATGATATTTTCCCCGAAAACAATTATTATTTTCTTTCTTTCTTTTTTTTTTAAGAGAGGGAGAGAAACATCAATGTGTGGTTGCCTCTCATGTGGCCCACTGGGGGGACCTGGCCCACAACCCAGGCATGTGCCCTGACTGGGAATCGAACTGGTGAACCTTTGGTTTGCAGCCCATGCTCAGTCCACTGAGCTACACCAGCCAGGGCCTGAAAACAATTATTTTTATAAAAACACATTATTTATATTAACAGAGGAGATTTATTGTTTTAAAATGAATTAATTGCTAAAAATTAGAGTGTGTGTTTTAATTTCTAATATGATACACATCAAACAACTTGGTATTTAAAATTTTTAAGTGTGTAAATGGGTTTTAAGGTAAAAAAAATGACAAAACCTGGTTTTATGGTATTACCTCTACTTTGAATTTTCCTTTTTTCTGCCTAGAAAATTCCACATTAATTGTGGAGTTGGTATTTAGTTATTCATTAAAAAAAAGAAAAAAGAAAAGAAACACTGAGCATCTACCAAGAACTGGCTTTTGGTTGCTGCTTGGGACATGGTCCTAAGCCCTTAAAGAAGTCAGTGTGTGATGGGGAAGACATTAAATAGGCAACTGCAACACAGTAGGAAAAATGTTACCAATGATAGATGTAACTGTTGTGGGAGTCAGAGTCACTTACCAGCTCACCTAGAGCACATGAGTGATCAATTTAATTGGACTGTACCACCTATATTTGATTCTCCAGGGTCTGACAGGAAAAGTGGCTGAAGTTAGCAGAAGATGGGAATTGTTCCCTTGCTGCTCTGGGAGGAAAGAAGGAAACTACAAATGTATTGAATGTCAGCTTTATGCAGGCCCTCTGCTAGGTGTTTTGACAAATGTGGTCTTCTTTAATTCTGACAAAATCTCTATGCAGCAGGAATAATTATCCTCAATTTTCAAATAAGATACTGGAGGCTGAGAGAAGTTAAACAACTTGTCCAATATCCAATGGTTGTAATTGATGAAGCTGGGATTTTGACATATGTGTTCTGACTCCAAGACCAGGACTTTCATTGCGGTAATAATGTGTTGCTAAATAGGTGGACCTAAGTCTAAGGCATTTCCTAAGGTATTTCCAGATGGCTCTGGGAAACCTTGCCAGATTAGGATGTAAAAAATAAAGTAGAAAAGGTCTCAGAAAAAAGAGGCAGCCTAGGAAATGCTTGGTTGAAGGACTTATTTGAGAATTTTGGACAGGATTCTACAGCCATATGGGATATCAAGATTTTATGCTCTCTCATCTTCAGTCCCTTTAATCCTTCTCTATGCCAGATGATGCCAGCAGCAAAGGTCACCTGTCTGTTTGATCAGGTTACAAATAAGAGCCTGTTTGAAACCTAAACTTCCTGGACTGCTGGCCGTGGGCTTTTGGGAAAGGGCCTGGCTGATTTCAGGTGCCTAACCTACAGACCCACAGTCCCTTGGACTTGGTAAACTATTTCTGTTATTTTAAAAAGCCCATTAGGAGTTATGCTTTACTTAGGATAAACCTGTGTGGGGATGCAGGCTAATGCAAAGATTGGGATTCTTTCCTTTGGGTCAGAAATCTGTCAGTTCATTATGGTTCAGGGGTGCTACCAATTGTTTGCTAGAACAGAGGTTAGCAAACTATGGCCCAGGGGCTGCTCAGCCCACTACCTGTTTTTGTAAATAAAGTTTTCTTGGAACACAGCTAAACACATTTACTTGTGTTTTGTCTATGGCTACTTTTATGCTCAATGATAGTACCTTAGTAGTTGCCACAGAGATAATATAGCCCATAAATCCTAATTTTTTTTTTATTGTCTGGCCTTTTACAGAAAAAGTTTGCTGACCTTGATTCTATTAGAGCACCTAGCACATAGTGTTTTAATTGCCTGTGTCCCTCTTTCAGCTCTTTGAGAGCAAAGATGAGATCTGATTCATCTCTTTACACCCCACCCTGATTATAGAGCCTGACATATGAACAGCACTCAATAAATATTTAAATGGATGCATTATATGCTGATCAAAAAACTCTGATGGGCAATTATATGTGCCTTTGAGTAATACAGAAACAAGAATAAAGGAGGGACAACGTTCTGTTGGTTGTGCTAATCTCAGTGCTGTGTTCTTTATGAACTAGTCATTATCTGTTGCTTTATTGCAGTTTTTTGGGTGGGTAGGATAGGAGTCCATGAATGAAACAGTCATGACAAGAGCTCTGTTGATGAGCAAGGTGAGAAACAATGGCTTAATCTTTGGTTATATTCTACCCTTTCCCTCAGCATCCACCACCCCTTGACCCTTTCCCACCTTCCCCTCTAGCTTAGCAAGACAGACGTAGAGGTATATAAGCATAAATGGGAGATACTTCTTTTGTATGCATACTATTTATCTTACTATTTTTTTCTTAAAATAAAGCCATTTCTTCAGTGAGCTTCTTACAAATATTACCATTTGTGGCTTCCAGAAGATGAAATCAACCTAAAATTACCTGGTCACTGAGGCATAAAGGCAGTCAGATGAGGTGCTGGCCTGAGAGTCAGTAGACCTGGGCTCTTGCTGTGGCTCGTCAGCTGCCTTTGAATTTGGGCACATCAGTTAACACCTGTGAACTTCAGTATTCAACATATTTTTATTGAATCACATCTGAGACACTTAAATTTTTTTAAATTATGCCCCTTCCTCATTTCAAAAAGGATTTGAGCAACTAGCAAGTGTAGCAGACGCTTTGTCTAGTCCTGTCACTGTCTGACCAGCAGACTAGTAAATGATTAAATGGGTTAGAGTGTTTCAGGTCTTTGATTAGTGCCTTCTAGAAGGCTTCAGAGCAGCAGCCTCCATACCCTGTCCTTGCTTTCTCTCCTATTACCCTAGCATCCTCCATTATCTGAGAAGTCAGGGTCTTTCTTGTAACATCTTTGGAGGTGATCTGAAGAGTATTTTGCCTAGAAAGTAGTTATCAAGATCAAGGTCAAAGGAAAGAGGAATTTTATAATCTAGGAATTGGAAAGAATACTAGAAACTGTAATTAAAATGCCTTTTTCAAGTAATGAACTTGAGGCCCAGAGAAAGGAAGTCATCTCCGTAGAGTCACATGATAGAGCTAAGACTAGATTCCAGACTCTGCTGTATGCATCGGTTGGGCTGTGCGTCTTCCAGGTTCATATGAGAGGATTAGATGTCATGAAAGAACTAGGGTGGCCTAGCCTCTTGTGCTGGTTTTACTTCTGCATGAGTGACTGTGTGTGATGGTGGGCAGAGGAGGCTTCACTCCAGACTTCCCAGAGTGGTTTATCAGATGAGCTTAGGACTTCAGATGTATGATAGATATTTCCTGAATGTAATTGCCTGTGGGAAGGCCTATGATGTGAAGGTTATCCCAAGTTAGCCTGTGGCTAGCATTATATGTCCCAGTGGTGACAAAGAGAACAAAAAGGAAAACTATATATTCTGGCATTGGAATGGAGGGGAATTTTTCCTGTTTCCAGAAATATTGTATTAATTTACATTTGTTTATTGACTGATTAAAAATAATATTTCATTTGACTATGTATTTCTTTGATTACTAGTGAGGTTAAACTTTTTCCTATGTTCACTGGCCATTTGTCTTTTTCCTCACTTAAATATATTTTTAAAGATTTTATTTATTTATTTTTTAGAGAGGGGAGGGAGAAAGAGATGGAGAGAAACATCAATGTGTGGTTGCCTCTCGCTCGCCCCCTACTGGGAACCTGGCCTGCAGCCCAGGTGTGTGCCCTGACTGGGAATGGAACTGGTGACCCTTAGGTTTGCAGGCTGGCACTCACCCAGTAAGCCACACCAGCCAGGGCTAATTTTTTTTTTCTTCTGAGTTACCTATTCATGTTTTTTGTCTAGATCCCAGTGTACTTCCAGTTCTATGCTCAACTTCCCTGCAAGGGAACTATAAGGATGATAAAACATTGTCTCTACATGAGGGAGCTCAGCACATCCTTGGGGAGGCAGTTAAAGGCTAGATGAAATAGTTTTCTCACTGTACAAATAGTCGGTTAAGTGGCTACATCAGGAGTCATGTGCTAGAAGCTAAGGTCCCTGAGACAGGTGGGTAATAGAGGTTGGGTGGCAGCCCCAGTAATATTATCTCTTGCTTTTCCTATACAGAGTTTTGCCGGATTGACAAGCTCCTGTGCCACAGTGAGGATGAGAAGCTTAGCTTCGATGCAGTTCGCAGCATCCACAAGCTGATGGATGATGATGCCAATGGTGATGTGGATGTGGAAGAAAGTGATGAGGTGAGCCCTCTCATCCTGCTGTGGCTCTCCTCTCTTCCTATGTGAACAGTCCCTGAAAGTTGTCTAGATTTACTGTTCCCTGTGGAGAGATGTTTTGATACTGGCTTGTTCTCCAGGAACTCGTCCCTCTCAGGGGAGGTGATTCTCAGCAGAGCAGCCCACTAGGAGCCAGCTGGTCCAAGTGTAGACCTTATGTCTGCATCTGTGCCTGGACTGGGTCCCTTTCTTCTACCAATTAGTGGTATAATACTGACTGAGCTGTGCTGTGTGAGAGGGAGAGGGAGCCCCAAGCTTGGTCTCTAAAAGTTCTCCTGAATCCTTATTGTAATCCTGCTGTAGACAGAGGGCATCAGTCTGTTCTTACTCTGTGCTCAACCCTGTGTTGGTATGTGGGAGAGAAGGCAAGACAGATCTTGCCCTCTAGGAGCCTTTACTCTATTTGGGAGGAAGAAACAAATGGTCCTAGAAAGATCTTTCTGAATACCAACCTACAGTTGCTGGGAGCCAGTTGAGTGGTCCAGATAGTAAAAGCAAGAGGAATCTCTAAATGGGAAAAGGCCTGTTACTGTTTCACCTTTTGCCATTACTACAGCTCTAGTTCCACAGAGCCCACAGTACAAAGTCATCATGTGTGAGAAGATTTAAAGGTTTCAGTTGATTTCAAGTTCAACATGAACCAGCATTTTGGTGAAGCTGCCAAGCTGTACCAAATCTTTAATAGCAATAGGGTATATATCATGAGGGAGGAGGTAACCTTAGTCTCTCCTCCCTGCTGCTTAGCTCACATGGCAGTCACTTGACTGCTATGTCAGTATTTGTAAGTGTCTTTTATGTGTGTGCCAGGTACTGTTCTAGACATGGGATGTGGCAGTAAATGGGACAGATATGTCCTCATATAATTTATAATCTAGTGAAGAAACTTTAACCTGAAAAAGAAACAACTCAGGTAATATAATTTCTATCTTCAAAAACATTAGAAGTGGAGGAATCAGACTTACTATACAGCAATGATAACAATGAAAATCAAGCACTAGCTATCATTTATTAAATGCTTGTGCTATGCCAAGTACAGTGCTAAGCTCTGTGCATAGTTATTCTTTTAACTTTCTTAGCAGCCTTATAGTATTGATATTATTATCAAGGACTGGAGCCTTGGAAAGGTTAAGCATTTTGTTCAAGTACACACTGGGTGTGAGCACAGACCTGATTCAAAGCTCATGCTGTTAAGTACTGCTATGTTGTTTCTCTCATTCTAAGGACAGAGCTAGGACCAATGTAGGGAAAGCAAAAGATAGACACATTCTTCTAGAATAAAGAATTGCCTAGCAACACTATCTCATAGAAGGGGCTTCCTTGGTAGGTAGGTAGTTAACTCCCTGTCACTAAATATGAGCAAGTAGAACATAGCATTCAATTGACTGGTCAGCAGAGGGGATCCTTGTATTGGGTTGAACTAGATAATGTGTAAGGGAGTTATAAGAGGAAAAAAATAAATTTCCTGGAGGAAAAGTAGAATTTGGGTAGAGTGGAAGGGGTGGGGTAGCCTGAGCAGTAGGGAACAAGTGTGAGCAAAGATGTGGACATGGGTATGTTTGATTAGATAGAGTGATTGTGGTCGAAAGCTGCAGTACAAAAACCTGGAAAAAAAAGTGGGGCCCAGGCAACCAGGCTGAGCTACGTGTACTTCTTGAACCTGGCAATTACAAATTGTTCGGGAAAGAACAACCATGATGAGAATATCTAAACTTTTGGTCACATCTAGAAGTGTCACTGGTCCTCACAGGACCCCGTTTTGTCTCTGCTGAAAATAGAGTCATGTTTCTGGTGATGAATGAGGACAGAGGTGTCCTGATCTCCCTCCAGGGGCCTGGCCACAGGATTGGGCAGTGGATGGCATAACAGTTAAGAAGGTGATGTGATCCAAGATCCACCAATTCCTGGATATTGTTGTCATCGCCCTTCCTTCTTTTTTTTTCACGTTCTGCTGAATTGCTCTGTAAATGAGAGGAGGAAGAAAATGTTCTTTTTAGAGGAATGTTACCACAACAAAAAGCTCATCAGCACAAACTGTTCTAAAATAACACAAAAGCTGTCACCCTGCTCTGCGCCAGTGGCGAGCTGTTCTTTTTCAGCATAGCTTCTGCCTGCCTTGGCTTCAGATGTTCTTGCTGCAATTTCAGGCCTGTGGTGGTGAGAGTAGCCTGCTTGTCTGGGTTTTCACAATCAGTCACAAGCTACTGTATATGAAAGTGAAAGTAACATTAGCAAAATGTGTGCTTAATTCAGCCTAACCATATATGAGACAGCCTTGGAGTTCAGGATCTAAGTAGAAAGTTGGTGAAGAGCTCAGGGCTTAGAATATTGGATAAGGGAAACTGAGGCACCAGAGAGGAAACCCTGGTTGTGCTGGCCATCAGGGACCTGAGATTTTTTTTTATGTGAAACCAAGTTTATTCTTTTTTAAAAAATATATCTTATTGATTATGCTATTAACAATTGTCCCATTTCCCTCCTTCATTCTCCTCCACCCTGCACACTCCCTCCCACCCACATTCCCCCTTTTAAGGGACCTGAGATTTTTATGACCCTGTTAAAAGCATTACTGATTACCCAAGGTCCTTGGTAGAGGTCTGAAGGGATACTCTATTTAAGTCCTCATTTATTTAGCCTCATATAAGTAAGTTTTTCAGATAACTTGAACTATAACCTCAGTACTAGATCTTTAAAAATTCTGACCATTTTTGAAGTAAGTCTTTCTTCTTACAGATTATTGTGAGCAGAGTGTTAACTTTCTATGGAAAATTCAAAGCATGTTTTTAGGACCTCTTGGGCTATTTACCCCAGTGCCTACATTCCTATATGTATGGTTGTGATTTTTTTCTTATAGATTTCTTGTCTCTTTGATTCATTCTCATTTTTAATTGCTGTATCTACTCTGCTGTGAGCTATGAACTTAGACTTATGGTACACTGAGACTCAGCAGGCATTTTACATCTTTCATGTATGGGGAAGCTTGTTTGGCTGCTCAAGTACCATCTTTGCTTGCTTTTGTCCTAGATAGCAAAGGCTGTAGATTGTGGGACTTTCAGATGAGCAAGATGCCACTATTGGTGATGGTGCCCTTCTTGCCAAGCTGGCAGGGAGTTCTACCAGACTGGCAGAGTGGGAATTTATGACCTATGTTCTATTCAGAGATTGGTGGGGACACTGCCCATGGGTGAAGCATTAGCTATGGGATGGTACTGTTAGGTTGTCCTAACATTCTGAGGTGGACAGACAAAATCCTGCCTAAACCCACTGTCCTTTGATTGGACCAGGCTCTTTGTGAGCGGTGCTATTTTCTTCTCTGGAGCCTACATGAAAAAATAAGGGCATTTATTCACCATTAAACAAATTCTGATTGAATACCTATTATTTGTGGGCTTATGGATTCTACAGTGAACAAAACTGACAAGATCTTTACTTTTATAGAGCTTGCATTCTAGTGGTTTGTATGTCCCAGGAGACTAAGTGATGAGTAAACTTTGAAATTAGGCAGGATTGTGACCAGATTATAATGGTTTAATGACTCCCCCTTTAATTTTCTCAGGGTAAAATGATGGCTAATGATACCTGTTCTTGCAGGGTTGTTGTCAGAATTAAGTGAGAAAAGTGCTGTTAAAAGTTCCCAGCACAAATAAGGAACTCTCAAAACTCAACAATAGAAAACAAGCAACTCAATAGAAAAATGGGAAAAAATTTGAATAGATACTTCATCAAAGAAATCATAGGGATGGCAAATAAGCATATGAAAGGGTGCTCAATATTATTAGCCATTAAGGAAGTGCAAATTAAAACCACAATAAGATAATACGACATGACTAATACAATGGCTAAAATTAAAGAATGGAAAATACCAAGTGTTAGGCAAGGAGGAAGAAGCACTAGAGTTCTTGCTTATAGTTTCTTATAAAGTTAAATATAACTTACTTTGTGGCCCAGCAATTCTACCTCTCAGTATGTACCCCTATAGGTAAATGAAAATTTGTGTACACACTAAAATCTGTACACAAATGTTTATAGTAGGTTTGATCATAATTGCCAAAACTGGGCACAAATCAAATGTCACTCAGTATGTGAATGGATAAAAAAACTGTGCAACACTACTCAACAATAAAAAGGAATAACTACTGATGCTCACAGCATAGATGAATTTCAAAGGCATTATTCAGAATGAAGGAGACCAGTCTCAAAAAGTTACACACTGTTTGATTTCATTTATATGACATTTTGAGAAAGGCAATAGGGATGGAGGCTAGATCAGTGGTTACCAAGACTTAGGAGTGTGAGAAGGGTTTGACTACAAAGGGACAGCATGAGGGAATTTTGGGGCATAATAGAATTGTCATGTGTCTGGATTAAGAGGGGCCATCCAAGAATGTAAATATGTATTAAGATTCATGGAAGTCTATCCCCTCCCCACAAAAGTTAATTTAATCATATGTTATTTAAACAAAGAATACCCCAGCGAAGTACCTGACACACACTGTTCAAGCTCAGTGAACGCTAGTGCTACTTTCCCCTTTCTCTTTCCTCTATATTTTTAGGAAAGCTACCTGCATCCTGACAGTTGTATTTTAATGTTTGTTCAACTATTGTGTTTCTCTCACCAAATTGTGCACCTTTTTAGGGCAGGGACTGACCTTACCTGTTTTTTTTGTTTGTTTGTTTTGTTTTTTTCTGTCTTTGTTTCTCTGATGCCCAGCAGAGCCTGATACAGAATATATGCTTAATCACTGTGTGGAATGACTGATAATCACTGTAGCAGCATGGATTCAGGCTGAGATGGAAGTCTTGAGCAAGGGTGTGGTCACACTTTTTATGGGGTGGGAATGAATAGGTAGCACTATGAGCCCAGGAAGCAGCAAAATCTATTTAGGCTTCCATTTGTGCCTGTGGTGTCTTGTGTGGAAAGATAGCACAGGCTTAAGAGTTTGTGCTCTAGAGTCACACAGACCTAGGTTTAACCTAGCTCTGCCTTTACCAGCTCTGAAAACTTGTTGAAGTTACTCATTTGCTTTAAGCCTCAGTTTCTTCAGTAGGAGTACGAATAGTAGGTACCTCATGAAGCTGTTAATAAGATTAAATGAAATAATGCATATAAAGCACTTAAAGTACAATTCCTGACACATAGAAAAGGCTCAGGAGAAGTTAGTTTTTGTTATTACTGCTATTATTGTTATTGCTATCATCAGAAAGAGCATACATTTTGATGCAGATGGGCCTGTGTTAAAAACTTGACTTTGCTACTTACTGGCTATATGACAAATAGGCAAATTACTTCACCTTTTTGAGCCTCATTCTATTCAGCTATTTGAGGAGGGTAACTCTTTGCAGGGTTACCTGTTGTAAGAATTTAATGTAGGCAAAGCCCTAAGTTTAATGCCTGGCACATGTAGGTGTTAAATCCATGTTTTTTTTCCACCGTCAGTGTGATGGTACAGATAGTGAGGGCTGACCTGTATAGCAAAAATTGCAAATCAGCTTTCTCATCATCCTATGGCATGCCAGCATGCAGCTATGGGAGCCACCCCCAGCAGCTTGGCTGACTTGACTAAGGCCAGCACGCTGCAGGGGTAGTTTTATTTTCATCTGTGTGGCTGATATTAAGGAGTAGGGACAAAGCAGAACCACATATTTCTAGTGGCTGCAACTTCTCAGTGGCTTACCCAGCCTCCTGCCTTAGATACCTGTGTACTTTACAGAAGATCTAGGTGACCATCTGGAAAGCTAGAGGATTTTGAACAACAAAGCCATATTAAAGCACGGTTATCATGTCTACTTTTTTTTTACCCTTTTTCGTTGTCCCACCAAGAAACATGTAATTTAGGTCCTGGGAGGCTATGAGAATTGGGGAAGGATGGAATCTGGCATCAGGTAGAATCAGGGCTGGAGGAACTAAACCTGGAGGGGAGCATCCAGCAGTTCTATTTGCAGTGTCCAAAGGGCCAGTAGGTCTTGGACTTGTTGGAAAGTAGTATATGGGGAGGGAGAGAGAAGCCCTGTGCTGTGGCCAGCATGGGCTAATTTGGATGAAATTAAGTAGCTAAGTTATACTCAAAAGTTATTATCATGATTAATAATAATTGTTATTCTCTCTTTAGGCTTTGGGCCTCATTTCCTTATATCCAGATAACTGTAGGTACCTCTCAGTGTTCCCTTGCCTCTGGTTCGTACATGCTACCAATGATCTTCTTAAGCTACATTTTGGTTTTGTGTCTTTCTGCATGATTTCCTTTTCTTGTTCCATTTGACTTCCTGTGCTGAGCATTCCATCCCTTCAAATCTGATCTTAGTCTTTTTTCTTAAAATTCTCTAAACCAGAGATTTTCAACTGGTGTGCTGCAAGAATTTTTTTTTTTTTACATAAAAGTTCTTAGTTTATTAATCCTCTTGTGAAAAATCTGCATAATCACCACAGATGAAGTCACTGAAGAATCTTTACTCCTTTTTGCCAGCACCAACATTGGCCTTTGCAGCCCCCCTGACTTTCTTCATTCTGGTCTTGCGTTCCTTTTTCTGTTTCTCGAGGTCTTCTTCTCATATAGGCCATGTCTGGCAAGTCTGTATTTGTGTTCATTTTTCTTTGTATAATCCAGGTAATCATAATTCATGCCAAAGTCAGTTGTCTTGCCACCACCAACCAGAATGGGTTCTGAATCCAAACACAAAGATGACATCTGGAGTGGTCTTACGCATTTTGGCTAGTTTTTCCCCAATTTCTGTCTTGGGTACTGTTGCCTTCCGTGGGTGAAGGGTGTTGATGACCATTTGTTTTCACTAAAGTGGTCTTTCAGTCGCGAACTTCCTGGTCCAGATAGTTACTGTGTCATTCATGATGGTGGTCAGTCTTTAAGCAGCCAGGGAGGAGAAAAAGCAAGGATTTTTAAAACATGCAATACCTGACTATTTAGTCGGGGGCACAGATTTCTTTTCCCTTAGGTTGTCAAATAAAAAAATGACAACAGGCAACACAACAATAACCACCTGGTGTCAATGAACCAAAATTATACCTATTTTTTTGGTCAGATCAGCAAAAAATAATATATGTTGGTCTGCTGCAGAATTTTAGTAATTAGTTTATGCTTGCCATGAGATGAAAAAGGTTGAAAATTGCTCCTCTAGACATACCTCCTACTGCTGTCTTTGGCTCATGTCTCATGTCAGCCCATGTTTATCCCAATCCCCTTTCTTTGCTCAGGTAGTTCTCCTTACCAGGAATTAACTTGTCATACTCCTTCCAACCCCTGGCACTGTCTGAGTCAGTCTTAGGAGTCCTCTGGATTGTCCCAGCCTCATTTTTCATGAACCTTCCCTGACTTTCCTCCACACATTGACCTTTCTCATCTCAATGCTAAGTCTTGTAGCACACAGTCTGTATCACTTAATTTAGTTCTTAATTCCAATGTCTTGCTTCATGTCCTAATCATTTTGATTATATTGTCTTGCCCATAAGTTTGTCTTTTTGCACTAATACTGGAATTTTTAAAAAGCACAACTCTCATCCTTATTCCTACCTTGTTAAGGGAATGTGGTTGAATAGGAGCATCCCTACCATGTGCCAAGCCCTGTGCCAGCTGATTACATATACAGTTTCATTTAATCCTCAACCACTGTATGAGTTAGGTATTACTAACTTTATTTTAGACATAATGAAACTATAAGTGGCTTACAATGGCTTACTAAATTAGTGTAAACTTTAACCTGCCCTTCAGTGCTCTCATAATCTGACTTTAGCTCACCTGTCTAGTTCACATTATACTGCATTCCCTTATTCTTTGTGACGGCCATCGCATGTGCTCTTCATGTCCTGTCACTGTGCCTTTGCTCCAGATAATTCCTCATCCTGGCATCTCTCTGCCTCCTGTTGCCTGTAAAAGTTCCACTTGTCTACCAAGGCCTAGATTAGGGTTTCTTAACCTCCTCATTATTGACATTGGGGGCCAGATAATTTTTTGTTGTGGGGTGCTGTCCTGTGCATTAGAGGATGTTTAGCAGCATCCCTGGCCTCTACACACTGGATGCCAGTAGCAAATCTCTATCTTACCCCAACCCCAAGTTGTAACAATCGAAAATGTTTCTATTGCCAATTGTCAATTGCCCTGGGGGACAGAATTGCTCCTGGTTGAGTATCATTGGCCTAGATTAATGTTGTTTCCTCCAATAAATCTTGTTTGTTTCCCTGTAGTGGGAAATGATTCTTCCTCTCTCATGTCCCAGAGTACTTGGCATGAGTCTCTTATTTGGCATGTTGCTCTGCTCGGTATTGTAATTAATTGGGTCCATCCTTGTGTGTCCTACTAGACTGCAAGTGCCTCCAAGGGGAAGGAACCAAGTCTTACACACCATTATTTTTCCCACTGTGCTTGGTACAGGGCCTCAGCTTTTGAATTTTGAATTTTAAAACAAAGATTTGATCTTATCTCTGTGTGCCCCTTAAATTCTTTCCATAGGGCAGAGCAAGAGTACACAATTGGCTGGTCAGTGATATGGAGGAACAGGGTGCTTTGGACTTGTGAGTTCCTCACAAGGTTAGTAGCAGAGTCAGTGGTGGGCTTTTATTGGAGTTGCTGGGGTCTGGGCTCCGGACCTGTTAGTGTATGATGTGCATCAGCGGTCTCCTCTGTGACCCTCTTCCCTATCCCTCCACCCTATCACATACAGAAGAACCCGGGTGGAGGTAAAATCACTGTAGTTAAAATAATTAAGGAAAGACTGAGAGGAAAACACACACTAGAGGTGCATAGATGAAGAAAAAAGAAGGCACTGAGGGTGCTGAAAGGCTGTCTGAGCAAAAGTATGCACAGGCTTTGGAGCACAAAAGATGAGGGTTTTAGGTGTCCTTTCACCAATTATAACTAATATGGTGAAAGGCCTTGGAAAATTTCTTAAGCTCTGTGAGCTTTTGTTTCCTCACTGTCAAATGGGGATCATGATCCCTACCTTGAAGGATTATGGCAAAGATGAAATGGAATCCTGTGTAGAGAGTGCCCAGCCTGTGGCTTAGCTCATGGTAATAGTATTACTCCTCCTCCTACCACCGCTACAGTGTGCTAGGCCTGTGCTGAGTGCTTTTACATACGCTCTCTCAGATAGTCTTTACCAAAAACCTGTGGGGTAGATGTTAGTTTTTCCATATAACCAATAAGGAAACTGAGACTGAATTAGCTCATAGTTATCTCTTTTTTTTTTTTCAACTCAGATCTGCATGAGACCAATGAAAACATTAACATGTGGTGATGGTTGCAACCTCTGCTAATATGCTAAAAACCCTTGAGTTGTACGCTAAATTGGTATGTGAATTGTATCTCAATAAAGAGGTTTAAAAGAAAGTGTCACTACATTGGTCACCTCCCACCTGCCTTTCTGTAGCCCAATCCATAAAAATCCCTAGGGTTCTATAGAAAACACTTTGAAAACCATTTCTATCTCTGTTTCTCCCACTCCTAACTTTGGCAGATATGTAGAAGTGCTTCCAAGTCCGAAGTGCCCTTGTTTCTGGAAGCAGAGATTCCTGGTTAGCTTACTGACTAGAGGTAACTAACATGTGCTGTGTAGCAGAAGACACATTGTCAACCAGCACTCAGGGAAGGACACCAGTTGCTGAACAGGGGGAGTATAGGCATAGTTTGCAATCTGTCCCAGTGCTTTAGCCAGATATAGGAGGAAGCAGCAGCTCCCCCAGATGGTCCCTCTCATGTTTCTAGGAAAACCCAGACGGTGGTTTGCTTTGACAGACAAGAAAATTCTTTCTTACTACACAGACTGTTGTATTTCCTTCCTCTCCATTTTGTTGGTGAGTCTGCTTTGTCTTTTCTGGGTGGCAGCCCTGTTGATGACGGGGATTGGTGGTACTTGTAACGTTTCTCTCTGTGTGTGCCGACGTAGGTGTATATGTCTCTCAGTGTCTTTGTGTTTGTTTCTTTGTATGTGTGTATACATCATTTTGTGCCTTTCTGTATTTTGTATGTGCCTTTCTGTATTTAGATATGTCTGTGTATGATAAGAAATGGAGAGAAGGAAAGAATTTTGAGCCATGGAACTAGTTGCTGAGAGAAGCTTGTAAACCAGGTTGAGGATTAAGAAGTTTAGGAGCAAAAGATTAGGCTGCAGTACAGTAGGTAGGAACTAGAGGTCATAGCAGAGCCAGAAGTATAAGCAGGAACCAAAAGGTGCTGTTAGTCTAGGCAGGATCTGGGCCCTACAAAGTGATAGGCCAAACACAGTGGTCATCTAGCAGACAGAAATGGTCAAACCAGCAAAGAGAGAAAAGTCCTGCTTCAGGTATTAGGCTTCTGACTTTTCCTAAGAAGGAGGAATCAGCGGCTGACTCTGAGGGCCCCACTTGCCTTCACACCTAACTGGTATTTGTCTTTGTTTGCCTGTATGTGTATTTGTGCAAGTCCCTGTGTGAGTGTCTCTGTCTGCACGTGCATCACATTCAGGATACTTCATGGCACTAGAAACAGTTGGTTTCCAATACAAAGTCTGATTCACTTGAGGGTCACTGACTCTTCTCTTACTTGTTCTCATGTTTTCCCTCCATTCTTTCTCTAAATAAACCTAATGTCTGCTCTGTGCTGGGTACTGGATATGCAAAGACTAATAAGGAATATATATATTAATGAAGCAGAAACACATTTATGTTTAATTCTGTTAGGTGTTTTGAGAAGAGATTAGCACTGCATGCTCTGGAAATACAGAAGAAGGCATTTAACCTGTCCTAGGATGCCAGGAAAGACTACCCAGAAGAGGTGATGCCTGAGATGAGTTTTGGGAGAGGAGTAGGAGTTAACCTGGAACAGGGATAAAAAGGGCATGCCAAGTGGAGGAATGCATGTGATATCCTTAGGGAATCTGTGAGTCAGTGGTTCTTTTAACTTGAACAGAGAATGTAATAGTGGAGCAGGGTAGATGAGACTGGAAAGGCAGGCATTAAAACTTGAATTTTATCCCAAAGATAATGAGCTAGAAGGAATGTAAATAGAGATGGCTCTAATTCTGATGAAGGTATGTCAGGAGTAGGCTGGCAGAACAGGTGAAACTGGAACTTGTTTTTTTTTTTTTTAATTTTATTTTATTTTACTTTTAATTTTTTAAATCTATTTTATTGATTATGCTATTACAGTTGTCCCATTTCTCCCCCATCATTCCCCTCCACCCTACACACCCCCTCCCACCCACATTTCCCTGGAACTTGGTTTTTAAAGATGAACAGGGGTTTGTTTACTGATGAAGAAAGAAGGAGGAGCATTCCAAGAAAGAGGAACTTTATGAGTAAAGGCAGTAGGCAAAAAATATAAGTTTGGGAGATGTCATGTAGGGAGGTGTCTAGAGAACAATTTCTTCATCTATGTGATAGGGAATTAGTAACATATACCTTCAGTGGCTGATATGAGGCTCAAAAAAGAAAATGGATGTAAAAAATACTTTGTAAAACATATTGCCCTGTGCAAATTTCAATAGTATTGTTATCCATCTTCTCTTCTTTCCCCTCTGTGCCCAGCAGCATCGGGCCTCCCAGGTGTAGATCAGGTAGGCATGCCCCCCCTCCCCCCAGTACTGTGGCTCTTACTGGGTGAGAACCATGCCCTCTTTCATCTAGCCAACTGGAATTCTGAGGAGGAGGAGGTAAGATTAGAAGCTGCTGGGACTCAAAAGCTGAGTGTTGGTTCATTTGGGACATACCATTCTCCACACACAGTATGAGCGCTCTTGTGCATGGACCTAGGTTCAGAATAGTTGAACAGGAAGCTCCTTCTACTTACAGGCACTGTGAAGGGCTGTACCTTAAATGATTTTATTTGTTACTGTGAGGTAGTCAACATTTTACAGGCTACAGACATAGCACGTATGTGGTAGCGATGGTATTTGAGTGTGTATCTGTGAGATTCTTTTTCTTATATGTCACTTCACAAATTTTCTGATACCTCTGGGTTGTGAGCATGCTCTGTGACCAATGGAGAGTGAAACAGTCTGAGGGCTCGGACAATGTGTGATTGGGAAGCTTGGAAAGAGAGCTTCTGGGCTTTGATTTTGGGATTGAGCCACAGTACTTCCCTCCACATAGAACATAGAATTGTTCTTGCTTTCAAGGACTGATTGTCCTCTGTGTATATATCTGTCTTACTTAGGTGCTCTCAATATGTGTGATTGATCTCTGAGTCCTTGGATCCAAGCAGTGCTTATAGAGCAGTTAATATGTGACATGTCCTGTGGAGAGTGGATCCATGGAGCTTCTCACACTATCAAGCCAGAAGTCCACTTAAACTCATCATTTTCTTTTAAAACGTCCCTACCCAGAATGCATTCTGTCTAGTGCTTTGTAGTTAACCTGTGTGAATACATCAGTATTGACCTCAATTAAGAAGATAATCCCTTCTCTCTCTGGAAATATAAAATTAGTGATCTATTTCTATCTCTCTTTTTTAAGGAACTAAAAAAATATGATTATCGAGGGCAAGAGGATGCAAGCAATATAAAAATCAAAAGCTCATCTGGCTTTAATTGGCTTTTCTTTCTTTTGTCAAACGGGGGTAGAACTTTATTTGTACATTTTCCAAGGGTCCCAGTCTGTTTGTGAAATCCTTTTACAGGGGAAGCTCTGGGGAAGAGAGATTCCTTAAGTGACTCATTCAAGAAAACTCATATCAGGGAAGGATTACTTGCTCAGTGCTGCCTAATTCTTTCCCTTCTGCTTTGTATGTACTACAAAATAGACATTGTATGTGATGGTGAGTTCAGCATTTAATGAAAAGGATCTCTGGAAGCCTACTTCACCATCTTGGCACTGAACTAGGTCCTTCATTATTTTGTTTGCAGCCAGAGGATTTTTTTTATCCTTACCAGAGTATATGTTTATTGATTTTAGAGAGAGAAGAAAGGAGAGGGAGACAGAGACAGAGACAGAGAGAGAGAGAGAGAGAGAGAGAGAGAGAGAGAGAGAGAGAGGAGAGAGAGATGAGAGAGAAACATCTACTGGCTACCTCCTGTATGTGCCCCAGCCCCAACTGGGAATCGAACCTGCAACCTTTTGGTGAATGGGATGCCGGCTCCAACCAACTGAGCCACCTGGCCAGGGCCAGAGGATCTCTTTGATTTTCTAAAAATCTAAGGAACTTCTTTTCCATGAGTATTCTCATGTCCTCCTTTGTTAAATAACTTTATCCTTAGCAAATTTGTGAAACGAGAACATTATAGTTTCCATGACATTTTCCATTTGAGACAGAATTTTGGTGAGGTCTTGGTCAGAGGCAAGACAGGATCTGTAGGCTGGCTGGGACAGGTGGCCAGTGAGCTGAGTGCCTCTGGCTGGGCACCTTAGTAGGAGGGAGTGTGGGGGAGGTAGAAGGAGCCTGGACCTGTGCGGCCTAAGTTCCCTTCACCCCCTGTCCTTTCATCTGTTCCTGCCTCTCCTAAACCCCACCCCCCACCCCACAGGGCTCCATGCTCACATCCTTTGCCAGCCTCCTATCCTTCTTTTATAACACAAAGATTCCCCAGCCATTAGTCCTTGGCTAGTTGGGGTGCTTTGGTTCTGATAGTTTGCAAGACTAGAGATGTCAAAGTTTCCCAGTCTTTGCCATTCTGACCTGATACCTAGCAAGCTGCAACCTCAGAGGATGCCTCTAAGATCTGACGTATGTCCTGTACCTAATGTCATAGTCTGAGGACATCAAGGATGATTCCATGATAAGGACTGAGATTTTATCATCAATCTTAGAAGGATTCTCTTTACCTGCATATGTACTGGGTCTGGAATATAGAGGGATAACATGATTGGTGACATTGCTGCCTCAGAAGAAGTTCCTTTAGTAGTGGAAATAGCTATAAGGATACTATAGTAGGAGGAGTGAATGCTGTGATGGAGTCACAGAAGAGGAAAACCTAAGTTAATTTTATCCATGAACAGAGTTGCTGACATGTAATCTGGGTCTGAAGAGATGACTAGGAGTGATTAGGAGAAAAAGTTGAGTATTTTATAGGTGAGGGAAAAGCATGTGCAAAGACATCAGACTGGTGAAAAACCTGGTAGTTTCAGCCAATTTCAAGTAATTATCATTGGGGAAGAGAGGAAGTGGCAGTTGGTGTGGCAAAGAAGGCAGGTAAGGGCCAGCCCATAGTGGGTCTTGCATATGGTTGTGAAATTTCTGTATTTAATGGAGTTAAAGCTTTCAAAGTAAGAATCAGAGAGCAGAACAGAAAGGGCCTTACAGGTCAGTGGGTTACAGTGCCTTGTTTTCACTTGATCTTAGCTAAAAGGCCGAGAAGTGATACAGTGCCTTGTCCTAATGATCTGTATTGCTGATCTCCTGGTACATGGCCTTTATATAGCAAACACTTAGGAAATATCTATCCTCTACCTCCTCTATGGGTCGGTCTCCTTTACATATGAGAGATCAGTATCACTGTAATAGTGGGCTCTAGGATTACACATTCTTAGTATTTTTATATTCCTCTTATAATGTATTAATTCTGTTAATATTTGGGAAAACTTAATTTGCACATAGGAGAGGTTATTTTGTGCCAGGCACCATTCTAAGTCCTTTTGGTAAATTAACTCATTTATAATACCCTCAACATGAAGGTATTATGAAGTTTTATACTATATACTATTATATCCATTTTACAAATGATGTGCATGATAATATTGAAAGTAACTGGTGGAACCAGAGTTCAAACCCAGGCAGCCTGGCTCTAGGATCAAACTCTGAACCATCATGCCATACTAAATCCAAGCCAGTGTAACCCTCTGGCTCCTAGCTGAATATGTTTGTTTTAGATTGGATGAATATTTGGGGATATTTTTTTCTTCTGTATAGTAACAGAATATGCATTGACTAGCTGTTGTAAGCCAAGCACTCTGCTAGGTGATGTAGGAGAAACTCAAGTGAGAGACATTCATTTAGTTATTTAATTACCACATATTCTGCTGTGTGCCAGGCACTATGCTTGGAGGTGAGTTTATGAAGCTAAATTAATTATTCATTTGGGTGTCCCAGACAATGTTCAAGATGCTGAGTAAAGACATAAATGACAAATAAAATACTTTCTATATTTGAGTTGCTTAGGGAAAGTAAGAGGGGTATAATTAAATAGTAGTTGTAGTATGATGGAATAAGTATTGTCATAGATGTGTATACCCTGAGACATGAGAGAACAAATAGGATAGCACTGTTCACTTTGCTTGGGAGAAGTCTGGAAAACTTCACAGAGGCAGTGACTTTTTCTTAAGCAGAATAAAGAGGGAGGAAATATTTTAAATGGAGCACCTCATATAAAGGTTTAGAGGTATAAATGAGCATGGTTTGTTTAAGAGCCTGAAGTGGCTTGATGTATGTAGAGAAAATGTTGGGCAAACTTTTTCTGTTAAGAGCCAGATAGTCAATAGTTTAGGCTTTGCTGGCCATACAGCCTCGGTCATAACTCAGCTCTGCCTGGGTAGCACAAAAGCAGCTATACGCAGTGTATAAATGAATGAGTATTGCTATATTCTAATAAAACTTTATTTACAGACATAAGCAGTAAGCTGGGTTTGGCTCATTGCCATAGTCTCCTGACCTCTGGTCTGGAGTGTAGGTATCCGGTAGGGAGGGAAAGTGGCCAAGAAGCTGACTGGGAAGTTAGATTATGGGCCATATTGTAAAAGGCCTTGAATGCAAGGCCAAGAGGCTAAGGCTTATCCTGTAGGTAAAGGGGAGCCCTAAGATTTTAAGTGTTGCTTTGGTGTAGATTTGTGCTTTACAAAGGTCGTTCTTATTATGGACAGGCAGAAGTGAGACTAGATGTACCAAGATGAGTGAGAAATGACTGTTGTTTCCCTGCCCTCAAGCAATAGCTTCCGATCTCACTGGAGACAGATCCATCTCTGAGACATCCATGTCTCAGCACTCTCTATTGATGGCATTCAGAGCTGTTGTAGCTAAAGTGTGGGTCCTTGCTAGATGTGCTAGGTGTTCAGGAGGTAAATATGAGTTGGGAAGCTTCTCAGGCCTGGGGCATGTGTCTCATGGGTTCTAAATATTGTGTGTATGGGGAAGTGGGAATGGAGCTGGTATGGTTTGGTTTGGGAGACATGGAAGGCAAGTAGTGGGGAACAAGGTGAGAAAGGAGAGGGAGGAGTAATTGGTTCTAAGGAAGAACCCAAGGGACCTGCCCAGATCCCTGCACCCACAGATATGCTTCACATCAGCGAATTCTGTTCTCTGAAGGAGCTGGCTGGGCTTATTTTGTGGGGATTCTAGAGAGATGTCTCCCCTCTTCTCTGTTCTCACCCACATTTTACTACTGCTTCACACTTGGGATGGGGTTGCATGCTTTGTGCCATCGCCAGGAGGATCACTTTTCTGAGCTCATAGAGCTAAATATACCTAGTGACAGCTGGTCCCTTGGCTCTTCAAAGAGCTATTAAGCTGAAGCTCTAACCAATGCTGAATTCCCCATGGTAAGGAAAGACTTTTAGGGAGCCTTCTTAGACCTCTGAGAGAAGAGCTGCTTGTTCTGAGTCTGAAATAGTAAATGCACATGGAGCCAAAAATTGCCTTTGTTTTTTGTTTTTGTTTTGCTTCTTGTTACCTTTAAACTTTGTCTTAAATCAGACTTCAGCTATCAGCTGGATGTAGGACAGTGTTCAGAGTAATACAGTGGTAATCCTACCTCGAGTATTTTGAATCAGAGTTCTAGTTCAGTACAATATTCTCGTATGCTGTGTTTATGGCTGGGTAACTGGGACCTTGTGTCAAGAGGGTATATAGTTTGGTAGGGGAGGTAGAAACATGATAAGACTAATTGTATATACAAAGGGGCTGTAAAAACCAGAAGAGTCACCTTTGATCAAGAAACTTTTTCTCTTACTTTTATATCCTTATCTCACCCTTCCTACAATAATATTCACAACTAACATTCTAGTTGTGCTTTAAAACTCACAGAGTGCTTTTGTGTACATGAGGAATCACAAGCCCCATGCCTCTGAGGGGCCAGGGGTTTCATAACTGAGTAATGTGGGCTGTACCGATGCACATACATAAAACTCTGAGTATGGGGAGCTGTGGCTAACTAGAGAGCCCATGCCACTTCAGGAAGGGGCAGCTGCTGCTCAGCTCTGACACGTTGTCACCAAGTAGAAATGTGAGCCCAGGAGTGGTGCCAGGGGGTAGGGTCTTGAGGCCCTCTTTTTTTTTTTTTTTTTTTTTTTTTTAAGATTTAATTTATTTTATCTTTAGAGGGGAAGGGAAGGAGAGAGGGAGAGAAATATCAATGTGTGGTTGCCTCTCGTGCATCCCCTGCTGGGAACTGGCCTGCAACCCAAGCATGTGCCCTGACTGGGAATCGAACCGCGATCCTTTGGTTCGCAGGCCCGTGCTCAATCCACTGAGCTACACCAGCCAGGGCAAGGCCCTCTTATCTCAATACCAACTCCCCCATCTCTAAGCTGCTCCAAATTACAACATATATAATATTTTTTGATATGGACAACTGATTTTTCTCAATCTTAAATAAAATGTGACTAAAAAGATCTTCATTAAATGTTGCATCTTAAATTTAATTTGTAATGAACAATCTACATAAAAACAATGTTTGCTATGCAAACACAACTTGACAAGTCCCTGAGCCACCACCCTGCCTTCTAATCAAATTGCTGCCCATAAGCCTCTCCTATATAAAATTCTAAAGTTGTCAGCAGAGCTCAGTGCTCCTAGACTTTTAATTTTTTTTAAAGATAGCCTGAAAAACTGGACTTCTTTTTGTAAAGTTTTTTGATTTTTAAACAGGTTCAATTTATAAAATGCTCTGTGGGCCATTAAAAGAAGCACACAAAGGCAGTTTATGACTTCTGCTCACAGGTCTCATTTAACCTTTCTCACACTCCAGTGAGAGGGATAGTTACCCCTCATTTTGATGGGAAAACAGGCTCAGAGAGGATAAGTAGCTTTCTCAAAAGTTACACAGGAAGTAAGGAGTCTGTTTCTATAGGTTGAACTCCCTATTTTTAGTACATTTGCCTTTCCTACTTGTGAGGCTTGATTGTTGCAGCTTCACTTCTGAGTTCTCTAAAGAGGTTCCACTCAGCATCAGACCCTTCCTTCAGGGAGAGGTTCTGTCAGCCCATATTCCGCATTTGGCACCATCTTCTTGCTGGCCTTGTTTTCTGATCCCACACTCCTTTGCATGCTTTGTGGTACCAGTAGAGCCTGCATACAGACCCCTGTGCAAATCCTCCTTGAACTTTCTTCCCATGAGCCTCTCTGCTCTCCGTATACCTCAGTGTTCAGACTTGGTTATAAACAGCAGTATGTTTCTTGTTGGTTGTCTATAAGCAACTGGTATGTCTCAGATGTTTCCTAGAGTTACCTAGTAATGGCAGAAAATACCATTCTTTGGAGATTTTGGCATTTCTGCTCCTAAGGCCTGCATATGATATATGTTTCTCTGGTCTTAGATTAAGAGGGTCTGGGTTAGAGTCTAAGAGGACCAAAATAGGGTATACCTTAAAGGAACTGATGAAGCAAAACTAAAAATTTTGAGGATTACAGATTTGATCTCTTTGAAATATATCGTAAACCTCACAACTCTTCATTACTCCCACCCTACCGCCTTGTTTCAAGCCACCACTAGCTCATACCCAGATTATTGCAATAGCCCACTGGACTGGTTTGCCTGTGTCTGCCCTTTCGCTCCTATTGTCCGCTTTTAAAAACACTATTCAGAGAAATCCTTTTAAAAATGTTAATGTGATCATATTGCACCACTATTTAAATCTCTCCAACAACTTTCATCTCAAGAGTAAAAGTCAAAGTCCTTATAATGGCCCACAGGGACCTTTGTGATCTGGACTCCTGTTGCTTTCTTGAGTTCCTCTCCTATGGTCACCACTTATTCTCATTTCTTTTCAGCCACACTAGTCTCTTGGCTATTCGTTGAACATACGTATCTCCTTGCCTCAGGGCCTTTGCATTTGCCATTCCTTTTCTTGGGATACTCTTCTTCCAGTTATTCTGCCTGCTTTCCTCCAACATCTCCTTCAGATATTTGCTTAAAAGGCACCTTCTTAATGAGTCCTTTCTTTACTCCTCTAATTAAAATGACAAACCATTAATAACACTACTCTGGCATTCTCTATTCTCTTTTCCTGCTTTAAATAAATTATTGTCTCTTTCACCCAAATAGGATATTTGTGTTACTTGTCCAAAGTTTGTGTGCCCAGTTCTTTGAAAGGCCAAAACTCAAAATGTCAGAGTTTGGAGTAAGGAAAGTTTTGTTGATTGAGAATGCACTATTGAGAAGATGGGAGTCCTAATCCTCAAATCCAGCTTAAGAAAGTTCAGCATTCAGGCTTCTTTTATGTCAAGAGAAGGGAAAATGGGAGGGACTGCTTTGTAAAAACTCAAGCCCCAAGCAGAAATCCTCTAATGGTTACTATGTCTAAAGCAGGAGCTAGTAGCCTGAAGGCCACGGGAGCAATAGCAGGCTTAAACAAGTTGGAGTCAGAGAGACAGGTAGCATTTCACTCTGTTACATTAGCTCAATGAAGACAAAGATGTGTGTGTGCTTTTTACTACTTACTGTATTTCTAATGCCTGGAACTGTGCTTGATACATAGAAATATTATACATTTTTGATTAAATGAATGAATTTCTGTCACCAGACTAGCTGTCTCAGACTGCTTGTGACTGTGTCTTCCCTGAGATGTTTCAGTGTGTGTCAGTGATGTGTTAGTGATCTTATCACTTAGGTCCCCAGAAGAGCAATTAGACTCTCAATAAAATTAACAAAATTAAAATAAAGTCCAGGAAGCTCAGAAAGTCCCAAGTAAGTTGTACCCAAAAAGGAACACACCAAAACACATCATCATTAAATTACCCAAGATTAAAGATAAGGAGAGAATCTTAACAGCAGCAAGAGAAAAGGAGACAGTTACCTACAAAGGAGTTCCCATAAGACTATCAGCTGATTTCTCAAAAGAAACCTTACAGGCAAGAAGAGGCTGGAAAGGAGTATTTGAAGTCATGAAAGGCAAGGACCTACACCCAGCAAACCTATCATTAAGAATGGAAGGGCAGATAAAGTGCTTCCCAGATGAGGTCAAGTTAAAGGAGTTCATCATCACCAAGCCCTTATTATATGAAATGTTAAAGGGACTTATCTAAGAAAAAGAAGATCAAAACTATGTATAGTAAAATGACAAACTCACAACTATCAACAATTGAACCTAAAAAAATAAAAACACTAAGCAAACAACCAGAACAGGAACAGAACCACAGAAATGGAGATCACATGGAGGGTTATGAGCAGGGAGGAGGTAGGGGAAGAAGGGGGAAAAGGTACAGGGAATAAGAAGCATAATTCATAGGCACAAAATAGACAGGGGGATGTTAAGCACAGTATAGGAAATGGAGAATCGAAGAACTTATATGTACAACTCATGGACATGAACTAAGTGGTGAGGAATGCTGGATGGAATGGGAGTACTGGGTGGAGGGGGATAAAAGGGAGAAAAAAATGGGACAACTATAATAGCATAATCAATAAAATATACTTAAAATAGTAAAATAGAAGAGCTATGGGAGGAGGGTCCAGACATTAGGAAAAAAACTTTTCAAAGTATAAAATAAAATAAAAAGTATAATAAAATAGCCAGGTGCTAGCACAAAAATAGAAATATGGTTTAGTACAAAAGAATGGAGAACCTAGAAATATATCCCACTACATGTAAGAACTTAATTTATTATTAAATCACATTTACCAAAAAAGGAATGAAAGACAGATAGTTTAAGAAATAGGGTTGGGATAACTGGGAAAAAAAAGTTAAGATGCACAACTTATAGCATGTAATAAAATTGAATGTCAGATAGCCTAAAAACTATTAGAAAATAAAAATATACCTTAGTCAGTTTTTCTAAGAATTGACAAAAGTCTCTTTGCTCTGGGCCCTTTACCATGTTACCAACTTAATCTTTATTTAAAAGTAGATACTCTCAAGAGTTTTAAATGAGAGTTGGGGAGTTGGAGAACCTAACCCTCAGATGTCAGAGGGACTTGAATTTACCCATGGCCAGAGGGCACAAAGAGCTGTTAAACCTGTGATGTGAACACTGCTTTTATGGTCTACACCTCTGGTTAACTTCTACCCCAGGTAGTAGAATATATTAGTGCTGACTCTAACATGTAGCTATTTAAATCTAAATTAATGTTTAAAAAATGTCAGTTCTTTAGTCACACAAGCCACATTATGAGTACTCAATAGCCATATGTGGCTTGTGGCAACTGGACAGGACAGAAATTGAACGTGTTCGTCATTGTAGAGAGTTGCATTGGGCAGTGCTACATCGCAGTTCCTTGTGCACGGCAGCCTATACTCTGACTAGGCGGACAGAACTCCAGTGTGGACTCTGTTCAAACTTCTTGCCTGGGTCTTTAAGCTCAGCTGTCTCAATGTCTGCCAAACTCAGGGGGACAACCACCACTTGTTTATGGATCTAGGGAATCTGGGGCCATACTGTCAATCATCTGTTCATTTAGTCAACAACATTTACTGACATTACTCTGAGTCAGACCCTTTTCTGGACTCCAGGTCAAAGAAAGGAAGATGGGAAGACATTTCCTGAAAATTCTACTAAAACGTGCTGTTATGAGAGTAGTGATCAGAATTGCTTATTTCTATGATGTTTGAGGCGCTATGGAAAGCAGTGATCAATGTTCAATCCTATACGTACTTATGAGGTTAGGGATCAAGCTGATTATCTATGAAGTTAATTACCAGTTAAACTTATAAAAGCTTTGATTTCTTCTGTTTTTCTTCTTTCTTGTAAAAGTATATCATGAAAAGAAACCAGATAATTAAAGGACAGCAGATGCAGGGCAGGGGAAATTTTTGGAGTATAAAACCAGGTATCTTGGATTGGATGGAATGCAAACTCCATCACTTACCAGCTCTAACCTTGAGCAAATGTTTCAGTGATCTAATGCTGTATAACAAATTTCCCCAAAATTTAATGGCTGAAAACAGCAACATTTATTTTGGCATGTATTGGCAATCTGGGTATGGCTTAGCAGGGAGAGCTCATCTCTGTCCACTTGGCCATCAGGTGAAGTAACTCAAAAGCTGGGGGCTGGAATTACTTAAAGCCTCAGTTACTCACCTGTCTGACTCCTGGGCTGGAAGTGTCAGGCTGGGGCTGCTTTGATACCTCTCTCTGTCTCTACATAGTCTTCCTACAGGATCGCTCCAGCATGGGGACTTCAGGGTAGCCAGGCTTCTTACATGTTTGCTCAGGACTCCAAAGGCATGGGTCCTAAAAGGGAGATAGCTAGGTGGACTCTGTATTGCCTTTTCTAACCTAGCCTTGGGAGTCCCTTGCCATTGTTCTGTTAGAAGATGAATCTAATGTCTACCCATATTCAAGGGGAGGAATTTCACCTTTTCTGGGAAGATTGTCAAAGAATTGTGTACGTATTTTAAAATCATGACAGCAAATAATTTAACCTCTCTAAATAAACTTAATGTGATTTGGGGCCAATTACATAATGTTTGAGAATATTACTATTCTAATTTGTTTTTTTAATAGTTTATTTATTTTTAAAATATATTTTATTGATTATGCTATTACAGTTGTCCCATTCCTCCCTTCATTCCCCTCCACCCTTCACACCCCCTCCCACCCACATTCCCCCCTTTAGTTCATGTCCATGTGTCATAAGTTCTTTAGCTTCTACATTTCCCACACTATTCTTGCCCTCCCCCTGTCTATTTTCTACCTACCATCTATGCTACTTATTCTCTGTACCTTTTCCCTCTCTCTCCTCCTTCCACTCCCCTGTTGCTAACCTTCCATATGATCTCCATTTCTGTGGTTCTGTTCCTGTTCTAGCTGTTTGCTTAGTTTGCTTTTGTTTTAGGTGTGGTTGTTAATATATGTGAGTTTGTTGTCTGTTTACTGTCATTTTTTATCTTCTTTTTCTTATGTAAGTCCCTTTAACATTTCATATAATAAGGTCTTGGTGATGATGAATTCCTTTAACTTGACCTTATCTGAGAAGCACTTTATTTTCCCTTCCATTCTAAATGACAGCTTTGCTGGATAGAGCAATCTTGGATGTAGGTCCTTGACTTTCATGACTTGGAATACTTCTTTCCAGCCCCTTCTTGCCTGGAAGGTCTCTTTTGAGAAATCAGCTGACAGTCTGATGGGAACCCCTTATCCCTTGCTTCTAGAATTCTCTCCTTCATTTTAATGTTGGCTAATGTAATTATGATGTGCGTTGGTGTGTTCCTCCTTGGGTCCAACTTCTTTGGGACTGTCTGAGCTTCCTGGACTTCCTGGAAGTCTATTTCCTTTGCCAGATTGGGGAAGTTCTCCTTAATTATTTGTTCATATGAGTTTTCCACTTGTTGCTCTTCTTCTTCCCCTTCTGGTACCCCTACAATTCAGATGTTGGAATGTTTAAAGATGTCCTGGATGTTCCTAAGCCTCTCCTCATTTTTTTGAATTCTTGTTTCTTCATTCTTTTCTGATTGGATGTTTGTTTCCTCCTTCTGGTCCACTCCATTGATTTCAGTCCCAATTTTCCTCCCATCACTATTGATTCCCTGTGCATTTTCCTTCATTTCACTTTGTGTAGCCTTCATTCTTTCATCTAATTTGAGACCAGAATCAACCAGTTCTGTGACCATCCTGATCACCAGTGCTTTGAACTGTGCATCGGATAGGTTGGCTGTCTCTTGGTCGCTTAGATGAATTGGCTCTGGAACTTTGATCTGTTCTCCATTTGAGCCATTTTTGTGGTTGGGTTTTTTTTGTTTTTGTTTTTGTTTTGGTCTGGTTGCGCCTGTTACTTAGTGAGGGGCAGAGCCTTACCTGTTCACCAGGGCGGGGCACCCCAGTTGCTGGGTTGTGACGCTGTATGTGGGGGCAGGGTCTGAGAGGGAACAATGGTGCTGGCTCCTCTCTCTCTCATATTTTAGTCCCTTCTGCAGCTTTCCACAAGCAAATTGGGCCCTTCTGGTGCTGATTTCCATGTGGGTGGGCTTGTGTACATTCTAGGTCCCTGTGGGTCTCTCCAGTGAACTCTCCTGTGAGGCTGGAAATCTCTCCCAGCACCTCAACCCCCACAAGTGTTTTCAATTGGTGTTTTTAGGTTTTATTTCCCAGTGCTGGGGCCCTGGGTTGCAAAGTCTGTCTCGCTCCCCATTTTTGCCTGGATTATATGCGTGCAAATGTGGGACTGCCTGGTCTGCCAGCCACCTTGTGCAGCCTCATTGGGTCTGCCCATTGCCATCCCGCACCTGGGTCCACTAGCCGCTTACTGTGCACCTGGGGTCTGCTAGCTGCTGCCTGCCTGCCTGGGGCTCCTACGTGCCTGGGTCTGCCTACCTCCACTTTTTCCTGTCCCGACTCCACCCCTCTTACCGGTCTGGATAAATGGTTGTTGGACTTCTGTACAGTTCAATTTTCTGTTAGTTCTGGTTGTTTTCTTGTTTCTAAATCTTTGTTGTCGCTAATTTTGGTTGTGCGAGCAGGCACAGTGTGTCCACCTACACCTCCATCTTGGCCAGGAGTCCTAATAGTTTATTTTTTATTGTATTTTTTTCCATTACCATTTATCCCCCTTATGCCCTCTTCCACCTCCATCCCCCCAATAATCACCACACTGTTGTCTGTGTCCATGACTTCTTTTTCATTTTGCTTCATCCCACCACCCCCTACATGCTCCGCCCCCCAGAGTTGTCACCCTGCTCTCTATCTTTGAGTCTGTCTCTATTTTGCTTGTTAGTTCAGTTTGTTCTTTAGATTCCACATATAATTGAGATCATATGGTATTTGTCATTCTCTAACTGGCTCATTCACCTAGCATAATGTTGTCCAGGCCCATTCATCCTGTCACAAAGGGTAAAATTTCCTTCTTTTCATGGCCGAGTAGTATTCCATTGTATAAATGTACCAAAGCTGTTTTATCCACTCATCTACTGATGGACACCTGGGCTGGTTCCAGATCTTGGCTATTGTAAACAATGCTGCAATGAATACAGGGGTTCATACATTCTTTCAAATTAGTGTTTCAGGTTTCTTTGGATAAATTCCCAGAAGTGGAACCTCTGGGTCATAAGGCAATTTCATTTTTAATTTTTGAGATAACTCTATATTGCCTTCCACAATGGCTGCACCAATCTGCATTCTCACCAACAGTGTAGAAAGGTTCCCCATTCTCTGCATCCTTGCCAGCACTTGTTGTTTATTGACTTATAATAGGTATGATAATTCATTGGTTGTGATGATTAGATGAGAAAATACTATAGAAGTTCTTGGAATACTGCTTATTATATAAATAAGTGCTAAAAATAGTTAATTCTTCCTCCATTCTTTCCTCTTCTGGCTTATTGAATTCCAGTTAACTCTCATTTATTATCTTTCCATAATTAAAAGTGAGGAAGAAATTTCTTATTCATATTTACACATTTTTTCAAGTGGAATATATTACAAAGAAGTAAAGGCTATCTAGTTGGCAGCTATGATGTAGGCACATGGAAGGACACACAAAGGATGTGATACACTTATACGTTGGGTAGAGGGGGTGTGCTATTGATAGCTCAATGACATGTATGGAGATCTTGGTGGACTGGCTCCCAGGTATCTTTTATGACTTGTTGCTTTTCCCTTGCAGTTCCTGAGGGAAGACCTCAATTACCATGACCCAACAGTGAAACACAGCACCTTTCATGGTGAGGATAAGCTCATCAGCGTGGAGGACCTATGGAAGGCATGGAAGTCCTCGGAAGGTAATAGGCAGCCTGGTTGTCCATCCTAGTTGCTGGCAGATTTAAAGAAGAGAGAAGAAGATGGGCAGTAACTTGGCCTTAAAAGGACATGAATATAAAATGCTTAGTAAAGAGCAAATTATTGAAATTGTTTTGCATACAGTAAAACATGTATGTGTTACATGTATTGTAATGAAACATGAATGTATTACATTCATTGAATAAGAATGAATATGGTCACTGTGCTGGGAATGGGGGAAGGTGCTCCAAACAGAGTTGAGGTTGTTCTTCACTAGAATTATAATTGAATTCTGTCCTGTCTGTACCTCCCTCCTCACTAGCCCCCACCTCCAGTTTCTACTCCTGCAACTCCAGAGATAGGGAGCGTGTTGGCCTTTTGGGGCAGCCCCTTTCTTCTGTAGCTCCCCTTTTGATCCCAGCTCTGCTGAGTCCTGAATGATTCAAAGATTGGAAGTAAGATGATCTTTCCCTTGAGTCTTCTGTTTTCTAGGTTAAATAGCACTAGTTCTTTGAAGAAAATGTTTTCTCATCCTCCTCCTAATCTTGGTTTCCTGTCTGTGAACACTTTTGATAAAGTCTTTCTTAGATTGTGGCTTCCAGAGTTGGATGCAGTCCCCCAGGTGTGGTTCAATCAGCACAGAGTTGAGCAGGGCCATCAGCCTCTCAGTTCTGGACCCTGTATATCTATTAGTGCAATTTGATTAGATACTGGGGTCTTCAGCACTTACATCATTCTGTTGACTCAAGTTGAACTTATTAAATAAAAACTTTAGATTTTTTCATATGTAAATCTGTTAAACCAGACAGGTAACTTGTGGGAGCAGGGAGTGCAACCTGGAAAGCAGGCAGCGGAAGGTGATTGCACTGGGTGGTGCCGAGGCCCAGGGGTCACTGGAACCAGTGGGAGCCTGTCCTGTCATCTCCCTTCACTTCTAACCTTATCCCTGGCATTGTTCCTGCAGCAGGGAGATGGAGGGAGAAAAAGTGTGGGAGAAAAAGACCATTGCTGGAGTGCTCATTTTCACTTGCCAATATGTGCCCTGGTTTGGGGAGGAGGTCATAACTAATTGGCAGGAAAAGGCCTGAGCCTGGACCGGTGGACTTCTGATTTCAGGAAGACGATGGAGGCATAGGTAAACATGCTTCACCTCCTTTCCGAAATACAGAAAAAAATTGCAACTAGACCTCAAAACAAATATCAGCCAGAACTGTCAGAAAATCAAGCTGTGGGAGTCTGAACCAAGGATTTAAAGAAACTACATTCATCCAGATGGGTGCCTTTTCTACAATAGGCCACACTACTAAGGGAGTCAAAGCAGCTATACCTAACACACAGAAACAGACACAGGGAGGCTGCCAAATTGAGGAGACAAAGAAATATGGCCCAAATGAAAGAACAGAACAAAACCCCAGAAAAAGAACTAAGCGAAATGGAGATGACTCACCTATCAGATGTAGAGTTTAAAACACTAGTTATCAGAATGTTCAAAGAACTCATTGAGTATGGCAACAGCATAGAAAAAACCCAGGTATAAATGAAGGCTACGTTAAGTGGAAAAATCTATAGAGAACTAACAGTGGAGGGGATGAAGTTGAAATTCAAATCAACTCTTTGGAACATGAGAAAGAAATAAGCATTCAACCAGAACAGCAAGAAGAAAAAAGAATTAAAAAAACCAAGGTTAGTATAAGGAGCCTCTGTGACATTTAAAAATGTACCACTATCCGAATCATAGGGATGCCAGAAGGAAAAGAAGAAGAGCAAGAAATTGAAAACTTACTTGAAAAAATAATAAAAGAAAACTTCCTTAATTTGGTGAAGGAAATAGACATACAAGTCCAGCAAGCACAGAGAGTCCCAAACAAGTTGGACCCAAAGAAGACCACACCAAGACATCTCATCATTAAAATGCCAAAGGTTAAAGATAAAGGGAGAATCTTAAAGGTAGCAAGAGAAAAGCAGAGAGTTACCTACAAAGGAGTTCCCATAAGACTGTCAGCTGATTTCTCAAAAGAAACTTTGCAGGCTAGAAGGGACTGGCAAGAAGTATTCAAAGCGATGAAAAGCAAAGACCTACAACCTAGATCACTCTATCTAGCAAAGCTGTCATTTAGAATGGAAGGGCAGGTAAAATGCTTCCCAAAGAAAAGCTAAAGGAGTTCATTATCGCCAGCCATTATTACATGAAATGTTAAAGGGATTTATTTAAGAAAAAGAAGATCAAAATTATGAACAGTAAAATGACAACAAATTCACAACCATCAACAACTGAATCTAAAAAACAAAATAAGCAAATGACCAGAACAGTAACAGAATCAGAGATATGGAGATCATTTGGAGGGTTTTCAGCTGGAGGAGGGAAGGGGGAGAATAGGGGATAAGGTGCAGGGTTTAAGAAGCACTAATTGTAAGTTCAAAATAGACAGGGGAGTGTTAAGAATAGTATAGGAAATGGAGAAGCCAAAGGACTTATTTGCATGACCCATGGACATGAGCCAAGTGGGGGAAGAAAGGGGGCTTCTGGGCAGAGGGTAACAAAGGGGGAAAATTGGGGCTACTGTAATAGCATAATCAATAAAATATATTTAAAAAATAAAATAGATCTGCTAAACCAGGACTACCATTTTTTTTTCTGGAATATTTGCTTCAGAGTTCTGAGTAGAAGAGTATATTTAATTGTGTAAGACTTAATGGGAAATGAAAAACAGGGCTTTTGCCTTCTTTCTGTTTCTATCTGTGGCTGGAGCTTCCTTTGATACTAACAAGATTGGAAACAGTCTCTTCCCTACTGTTAGGGTAGATCTTGATGCTAAGAAGATTTAAACATAAGTGACCACCAGGGCCCCTGGTTTTGCAGATGAAGAACCTCAGGTCTAGATTTATAAAGGTATTGGGAGTTTTCATGCATTTTTATAAATAGTAGAGCCAGGACTTAGACCTGGGCCTTCTGTTCTCTCAGCCAATGCTTTTCCATACCATCTGGGTTGAAAGCACTCGTGTGCTGATAGAGAAGACCAATTTTGAGTTAATGAGGCAACTTCTTTTTTTTTTTTTTTTTTAATTGTTACCTAGCATTATAGAATTTTAGATCTGGAAGGGATCTTATAAAATGTAGATGGAAAGCATTAAATTTGAAGCAGGAAGACTTAGATTCTAATCCTGGTGTTAGGATGGGCAGGCTGATAGTTCTTGTTTATTTAGGAGAAGTGTAAATTAGCAATACAGACAGCTTTCTGGAAATCTTTAGAAGCTAAGTTCCTTGTGGGGGCTTTTGTTTAATAGCTTCTTAGCAACTCAAACTGTCTACTGATGAGAAATTCATCAGTGAAGTGATCTTTGGAATTACACTAGCACTGCCAGGAAAGATCTATTATTATCATGTAATTTTAATTTACTTATTTTTCTGCACTAACATGAGGCCATGGCGCCTGGGTTTTAAGAGCTAGTTTCAGAAGTAGGAACTCAGAATGAAAGATGGCAGGGAAAGCTTTCCTGGCTCACACAGAAGTAGCTGGGAAGGGAAAGTAAGTGGTCAAGAAAGGGCAGAAACAGAGGGACTAAATCATAATACTAGAAAACAGCCCAAGACAGTTTTCTGGTAAGAACTTTATTTCTAGGCTTAGCAACTATTTGGAACACTTCCAAATGTGTCCTAAATGACAGAAAAATGGAAAAGAATGAAATGAGTTTTCATGAGTTGGTCCCCATTACTGATGAGCAGAGGAAAACATTTCAATTGTAAGCCAAAATTAATCTTAGACTATAATAAAGAATTAAAAGCATTTAACTGAGCAAAAGAAGCTGCAGCCTGGGAGACACAGATTCAAGTAACAACCTAGATTGTGTTCCCTGGAGACAAAGGGGAGATTGCATTTTATGGTGAAAGTTCCCTCCTCCCCCAAGGTTCTCATTAGGTCCATTTTATGTAAATGAGGTATCCAAATTATGCACTTCTGATTTTGATAGGGCAGATTTCAGTCCTTAGGTAGAAAGAGGAAACTCAAATGTGTAAACAAGCGAGGCATAGTGTGGGAAGCTGAGAGTTCAGTCTGAGATTTTTCCTGGGGCATAGTATGTGAGAAGACCCTGTCAGCAAATGGCCACTAAGCTCTTATTATTTATAAAATTTGGGCCTTCAGTTAACTATAGAGAGCCTATTTCAGTGGATAAATTTCCTCTCAGGGTTCATATCACATGAATCTTTCTTCTTAGAGTCCACATAATACACAGTGAGTGGCTTACAGCTAAGCTGAGAAGTGATATATATATGTATCATTTTAGGATTTGCTCACCATGTGTCATGGCTGGTGGTCTGGCATATGAGAATCTTTTTGTGTACTATTCCTCACAACAGTTTGCTTCATTATTCAGAGCAAAGCTCCTAATCTCTCTGGAATGATGATTTCCAGAGCTACAAAAAGCATGTAATGTTCTGGTGCTGGCTCAAACTGGCTGGGCTGAGTTTCACTAGATAATGTAGATATCAGCAGTGTTGATTTGTGTTTAGAACATTACTGGTAGTTGGCTAATGTCAGTACCATCTATGTGATTAGTGTTGTTAAGATTTCTGACTAATGTTAGGAACCAGTCTTCTCTCTGTGTTATTTCTATTTTAGCAGAAAAGCCTGGTAATTTCTACACTAGCCAGCTCTGGATTTTAATAATAAAAACAACAACTCAAAAACTATTCTAATATTTATATAGTGTTTAGAATGTGCAAAACACTTTTCTGAGTGTTTTACATACAGTAACTCATTTATTTCTCACAAACACCTTATGAAGTATAAATACTATGATTTAGTATTTGATATATTATTTCCTCATTTCCATTTACAAATGAGTAAAATGAGGCAGAGAAAGGGATTAAATGAAATAATGTAATGCAGTTCTGTCACTAATTACCCAGAGTTAGTGCTGACTTCACAAGTTAAGGGCACACAGGCTCCAACAAGACTGCCCTTACTTCAGACACCAAGCCAGCCACAAGCTCTGATGTTCCCAGGCCACCTGTGCTCCCACCAACGAGCTACAACATCAAGGTTTTTCCACTGTCCCCTAATGTTTGATAATTTCCTAATTCAGCAATTATCAACTGGTGTGCCGCGAGACATGTAATACCTGGTACACTGACTTTTTTTTCCCTTAGGTTGTCAAATAAAAAATGGTAACAGTCAACACAATAGACATCTGGTGTGAATGAATCAAAATTATACCTACCAGGATATTTTTCATCAGATTGGCAAAAAATAAGTATTTTTGATGTGCTGCAGAATTTTTATGATTAGTTTATATGTTCCATGAGATGAAAAAGGTTGAAAATCACTGTGCTAAATGATTCACAGAACTCAGGAAAGTGTTATATTTATGATTAAGGTTTTACTACAAAGGATAAAAATTGGGACCAGTCCAAAGAAGAGACCAATAGAGTGAGTTTTGCTGGGTCCTCAATGTGGAGCTTCTGTGTCCTCTTCCTGTGGAATCAGGATGTATTATCCTCCCAGTTCATCAATCATTAATGTGTTTGCTAGCCAGAAAACTCACATACATGAGCCTCAGTGTGCAGAGTTTTTACTGGGGTCCTCTTATGTAGGCATGGTTGGTTGATTCAATGGTCACATGATGGAACTCAATCTCCAGCCCACTCTTTCTCTCTGAAGGTTGGGCTGATATCACCTGGCTAAAACCCCCTCTAGTAACCCCTCTAGTTACTGGTTGGCCTTTCTAGTGACTAGTGTTCATCCAGTTTCATCTGATTAGTGTGAACTTCAAGTATGATCCAAGGGGCCCACCAAGAATTACAAAGATATTCCTGTCACCAGGGAAATTGACCTGAAGATAAAGATTCCACATTCTTTATATGCAGAATAAAGTGATTAAATAAGGAAGAGGTGAACAAGCATGGCTGAAGGATCAAGAACAAGGGCAACTCCAAGGATCCCAGCAACAGGGATCAGAGGACTGGTCCTTTCTCATTGCTACTCTCAGATGGCTCAGCTTCATTAATTTCTCATCTCTATAAGTGTCTTTGCTCAGGAGTCAGATTCAGCAGAAGGAGAATCAGATCCTTCTGCTAGGATCATACACTTATATAGGGGAGTAATAGTGAGAGAATATTTATGGGGGTGGGAGGGTGCTGCAATTTCCAACTCCCCTAAAACTCTGTGAGGTAGGGGGAGTGGCAGTTCTTTAAAAGGAGTGATGCCACCTAGATTTTGTAAAATTATTGGGAATAGAATTGTTGTTTGTATATTGAGCCAGTAGAAACTGTGACTTTGTAACGAGGGGTTATGGGAGGCACTGAACTAAGAGGATTCTCTTCTAAAGCATGGCTTCATTCTTTTTTTTTTTTTTAATTATATTTTATTGATTATGCTAGTATAGTTGTCCCATTTCTCCCCCATCATTCCCCTCCACCCTGCACACCCCCTCCCACCCACATTCCCCCCTTTAAACGTTCATGTCCATGTTTCATAAGTTCTTTAGCTTCTACTTTTCCCACACTATTCTTGCCCTCCCCCTGTCTATTTTCTACCCACCGTCTATGCTACTTATTCTCTGTACCTTTTCTCCCTCTTTCCTCCTCCCACTCCCCTGTTGCAAACCCTCCATGTGATCTCCATTTCTGTGTTCCTGCTCCTGTTCTAGCTGTTTGCTTAGTTTGCTTTTGTTTTAGGTGTGGTTGGTTGTTAATATATGTGAGTTTGCTGTCCTTTTACTGTCCTATTTTTTATCTTCTTTTTCTTAGAGAAGTCCCTTTAACATTTCATATAATAAGGGCTTAGTGATGATGAACTCCTTGAACTTGACCTTATCTGAGAAGTGCTTTATCTTCCCTTCCATTCTAAATGACAGCTTACTGGATAGAGCAATCTTGGATGTAGGTTCTTGACTTTCATGACTTGGAATACTTCTTTCCAGCCCCTTCTTGCCTGGAAGGTCTCTTTGAGAAATCTGCTGACAGTCTGATGGGAACTCCTTTGTAGGTGACTGTGCCCTTATCCCTTGCTGCTTCTAGAATTCTCTCCTTCATTTTAATGTTGGCTAATGTAATTATGATGTGCCTTGGTGTGTTCCTCCTTGGGTCCAACTTCTTTGGGACTCTCTGAGCTTCCTGGACTTCCTGGAAGTCTATTTCCTTTGCCAGATTGGGGAAGTTTTCCTTCATTATTTGTTCAAATAAATTTCCCACTTGTTGCTCTTCCTCTTCCCCTTCTGGTACCCCTATAATTTGGATGTTGGAACGTTTAAAGATGGCCTGGATGTTCGTAAGCCTCTCCTCAATTTTTTGAATTCTTATTTCTTCATTCTTTCCTATTTGGTTGCTTCTTTCTTCCTTCTGGTCCACTCCATTGATTTGAGTCCTAGTTTTCCTCCCATCACTATTGGTTCCCTGAGCATTTTTCTTCATTTCACTTATTGTAGCCTCCATTTGTTTATAATTTGTGACCAAAATCAACCAATTGTGTGAGCTTCCTAATCACCAGTGTTTTGAACCGTGCTTCTAATAGGTTGGCTACCAGTGCTTTGAGCTCTGCATCTGATAGGTTGACTACCTCCTGGTTGCTCAGATGAATTAGCTCCGGGGTCTCGGTCTGTGCTCCCTTTTGAGCCATCCTTGTTTTTGTTTTTTTTTTTTGTTTTTTTTTGGTCTGGTCAAGGCTATAATGTAGTGCGGGGCGGAGCCTTAGGCGTTCACCAGGGTGGGGCAGCCCCCATCACTGGGTTGTGATGCTGGATGTGGGGGCAGGGTCCTAGAGGGAACAATGGTGCTTGCTCTGCACTCTCTCCGGGATTCCAATCCCTTCAGTCACTTTACCCTAGCAAATTAGGCCCTTCTGGTGCTGATTTCCATGTGGGTGGGCCTGTGCACACTCCAGGACCCCATGGGTCTCCCCAAGAAACTCTCCTGTGAGGCTGGGACTCCCTCCTGGCACCTCAGCCCCTACAAGTATTTTCAATGGGTACTTTTAGGCTTCACTTCCTGGCGCTGGGGCCCTGTGTTGTGCAGTCTGTCTTGCTGCCCGTTTTCACCTGGTTTATCTATGGACGAATACACATTCGGTAATACACATTCCACGGTCTGCCGCCTTGTGGGCCCTGCTTGGCCTCCTCATGTTCGGCAACCAGCAACCGCTGCCTGCACGCCTGGGGTGACTGCGCACCTGGAACCACCAGTCACCATCTTATTCCACTGCAACCCGACTCTGCTGGCCGCCGACTCTGTCCCTCCTACCGGTCTGGGTGAATCGTCGGACTCCTGTACAATTCAATTTTCTCTTTGTGTTGGTTGGGTTTTTTTTTTTTTTTTTTTTTGGTTCTGTATTTTTGTTGTCCTTAATCTTGGTTGTGAGAGGAGGCACAGTGTGTCCACTTACGCCTCCATCTTGGCCGGAAGTCGTGGCTTCATTCTTTACTCTGGAAATGCATACCTCTGAGTCCACCAGCTATCTTACCTGCATCTTGTATTGGTTCTTCACTATGTTAGATAATATGTTTTGTTTTTGTTTTTATTTTGCTCAGTGGTTAGATTTGAGTTCATTATCTTGTTATTTGTTTTCTGTCTTTCCCTGTCTTTTTCTGCCTCTTTTGGATTAGTGAGTATTTTTTATGATTCCATTTTATCTTCTCTGTTGTCTTAACTCTTTGTTTTCTTACTTTAGTCATTGCTGTAGGAGATAAAATATGCATCTTTAACTTATCACAGTCTGCTTTTAAGAGATATTGTTATACCTTGTCACATAGTGAAAGAACTTGACAAAAGTGTATTTCCATATTCTCCCTTTCAAGACAATTGTATGACTTGTCTCATTTGTTTACCATCTCTCAAAGATCACTGTCCATCATAGACTGATTCTCAGTGTCTTAAAAACCATTGTTTAATATATTTTGTCTTTTTAAAAAAATTGTGTCAGGAGAGGGAGGGTAAATTCCATTCTTGTTACTTTATCTTGGCCTGAAGCAGAAGTTTCAACTTAATCATCTTTTGCTTGGATGCTTGCATACTGTTCTTCTTGGCCCAGCCTAGCTCTACTGTGGTCTATCCTACAATTGGTTCCAGAGAGATCTTTCTAAAATAAATACCTGACTAGGTCTCTGCTTACATTTTTCATTGGCTACCTTTTTTTTTTTTCTTTTTAAATAGTAAAATAAACATTCTAGGACACCAAATTTCTGGGTGGGAGAAGTATTCTTAAGTGGAACCTGTACAAATAAAGATATTGTTAAAGGTGTTACAAGTAAATTCCAGTATAATCACAATATGGTAATTATATGATACTTTGAGAAGATAAATATGGCTTTCCCATTGTTCAAGTAACACTAGAGTTTGTGTAGAACTTGTAGTAAGTTTAGATCCCAGCTGGTTTCTCATTTGGGACTCAACAAAATAAGGTACTGAAAGCTCAGCAGTTGTTGACAAGAGAAATTATTATAGAAAATGCCATCTTTTTTCATGTTTATCTCTGAGATGTTAGGTGCATTGAAATTAAATGTCCATTTGTAATTAATTACCTCAGTTGGGGAAAAAAATATCAGTACAATTAAATAAAAATCTGGTGACATTCTTTTATACCTTAGAATTTTCTATATGTTTTAATGTTGTAGTTCTCCATCATTCCTTATTCACCTCTGTAATATTGGCCCCCAAATTTCTGTTTTTCTCCTACAATTTGTGCAGACATTCTTATGTGAAAACAATTAACTGAGTACCTTCTATACATCAGGCATTGCGCTAGTTTAGTTTAGCATACGAGGTTAGCATACTGCTTATTTCTGTGATTCACTTACTTTCTTATTTTCTATTACTCTTCATCACCTCTCTTTCTCTGTAGCTGCACTGATTTATCTGCAGTTACTAGAATATGTCTTTCTCTCTCTATTTCTTGATGCTTTCATATATACTGTTCCCCCTGTCCTTCCTCCTTTGTTGATCTGGTCAAATCCTACATGACAATCAGGAGTCAACTTAAATATCCCCTTCTTTAGAAAATCTTTCGGGGAAACCACAGGCTAGGTTAAATGCCTCCTTCTGTGTTCCCACAGCCTGTTACTCTTATCTCATTGTGGCACTTAGCACATTAATTACAGTGTTGTGTTCTCCTGCTTGTTTTTCTTTTTTTTAATTATATTTTATTGATTATGCTATTACAGTTGTCCCATTTCCCCCCCTTCATTCCCCTCCACCCTGCACACCCCATCCTACCCACATTCCCCCCTTTAGTTCATGCCCATGTGTCATAAGTTCTTTAGCTTCTACATTTCCCACACTATTCCTGCCCTCCCCCCGTCTACTTTCTACCCACCGTCTGTGCTACTTGTTCTATGTACCTTGTCCCCCTCTCTCCTCCTCCCACTCCCCTATTGCTAACCCTCCATGTGTTTTTCTACCACACTGCTTGAGGGCATTACCTAATATGATTCTCAACACTTAGCTCCTGACCTGATCCAGAGTAGGAATGTGGAAGACAAAAGTTTGTCCTTGGCTCTACCATTGTGTGATCTTGTACAAGTTGTTTGGCTTATTTAATTCCACAGCCTAGGTTCTCTTACAACTCTGCAGCTATGTAGAACTGGGTTTTGCCAGGTGGCTTAGTGGGCCTATCACGTGAGGCCTAGGCCAAGGGCCAGATTTTTTTTTTCCCCAATGGCGATTAAGGGCTTGATATTGACCCTGCATGTAGATGACACACTGCCAGTCCGAGCCAAAGGAAACTGTCTTTAGGGAAGGCCACTTGGTAAGATTCTGTAGTTCTCTTGCAGTGGTCTGTATCCAGGGTAGCCAGATAAAAAGCTAGGCTTTTTGATGGCTTTTTATTTTTTGACTCACTCTAGCTGTTAGACACTTCTTTCTCCCACATCATCCCATATATCCCTCTGGCCTAGCACCTATCATACTGTATTATACTCATTTATTTTCTTGTATGTCTCCTCTACAAGAGAGCCCTTAGTGATGGAGATCATGCAGATTGATTTCTGTACCCAGTAACTCATCTAGTACCTACTAAAGTAGAAACCAGTGAAAGCTTGGTGAATGAATGAATAAATAAATGGTGAAAATAATAATAATAACCAATATTTCTTTAGCTCTTACTGTATGCAAGGAGCTTCCATATCTTCAGTAATCTCTTACAATGTGAGAACTCTGATCTTCACTGTTTTATAGGTGATATAAAGAAAGCATAGAAATATTAAGTTACTTGCCCATGGTCTTACATCTCATAAGTGGCAGATCCCAAATTCAAACCAAGGCACCTGGTTCAAAAGCCTACATTCTTAATCACTATGTTGTATGTGAGTGGCTGACCAAAAGGCTGACCAAAGGCTGACCAAATGACCAACTAACTTATAGCTACGTGGAGGAGAGGCAAAGCAAGCACTGGCAGTCTTCCTGCCAGACATAGCTCTTTTGGGATGTGGGTTTGAAACCCTTAAAGTAAGTGAGGGCTTCATTTGGGGACACCACTGGTCCATTATGGAAAAGAAATACTGATCCCGGAGCCTATTTCCTAGTGCTTATTTTTTCCCTGGCAAGAGAAGGGATTGGCCAAGGCCAGGGAACTGCCCTGGAGTATCTCTGGAGGTATGGCTATAGCTCAGGTGCTAGGGAGTAATACTGTTCTATCTGCTTGGAAGGCTCCTTCCCCAAGTATTCACATGGCTTACATCTTTATTTAATTTTCTGCCCAAATGTCACCTCATCAGAGGCCTTTTGTGATTACATCTGATATAGCATTGCTCTTTATCATTTTACCCTGCTTTGTATTTCTTCATTGTACTTCTCACTACCCAATATTTATTGGTTTATAGTGTTTTAGTTTGTCTTTGTCCACCAGAATATAAGCATCAGGAATCTATGACTCTGTTTTTGTATGCTGTTATATCCCTAGCTGTTGCCTTCTTCCTCACTTTGGCCCAGAGAAACTTCCCATTTTCTCTTTTGCAATGAGAACACAGAACAAGGCTTTTAACTTTTAGGTACTTGAACCTTAGTGACAAGGGCCTCTGATCACTCAACTTGACTGGTAATGGAGCTCTTCATGCTGGGACATGGGATTGCTAATCTGTCAAGAATGCAGCTCATCCTGGTTTATTTTGTTCAGACTGCAGTCACTCTGGTTGGGAAACCCCATGCTGCCACGCCCCACCTAGGTAACAGAATGATCTGTCAGGCACAAAAACCAAAAACCAAAACCAACTGCTTTGAGGTTTGGCCTGACATACTCAAGCCATTATCCTTTTTCCTTATAGCTTGGCTGTATAGGGGCCAAGTGTGTTCAGAGTCTTTCCTCACTGAATTGCAGTGATGCCATTATAGACTCTCTGCCTCACCTACTGTAGTGTTTAGGACAGCAGTTTTCAGTCAGGGGCAATTTTGTCCCCTAGGGAAGGAACATTTGGCATTATCTGGAGACATTTTTGGCTGTCATGACTAGCAGCATGCTATTGGCACCTAGTGTGGAGATGCCAGGGATGTTGTTAAACATCTTAAAATGCACAGGACAGCCCCCCACAGCAAAGAAGTATCCTGTCCAAAATGTCAGTGGTGCAGAGACCAAGAAACCCTGGTCTAGAGTGATTCCTACCTGTCTCCACGGCAGTGTAGGGTGCAGATAGAGGAATTCCTGTGTGCCAAAGGTCTGTGCTCAGGCTTGTAGCAAGGCATCCTCCCCGTAGACAAAAGGCCTTTGTAGCACCACTGGCCTCAGGCCTTTCTAGTAATAAAAAAGTGGACTTCTTTCCACTCCCATGTGCCCAGCAGAAAGGCCGCTTTGTCCTGGATGAGGCTGAGCTCCCTTGGCAGCCGTGGCAGGAGCGTGTTGTTCTCTGTTTCTTACAGGCTAGCACTTGGCTGTCTGCCTTATGTCTGTGTGTCCCTCTACTACACCTTTATTATCTGATGCTCCAAACCTTAGTAAATGGTCACATTTGTCATGTGTATAGCTATATATCCATTTTCAGGAATGATGGCTCAGGAATACATTCTGCCTTCTGTAATGCTTCTTTAATCCCAGCTCTGTCATCTCTCCTTTCCCAAACCCTAAGATTTGAACATCTCTTAGAAATTAATTACTCTCTTCTCTCCAATGTATCTTAGTCTGAGAATCAGAAATTTAACTAAGCAATGACTAGACACCATTCACCCTAAGCCTCTAGAATCTTGTCTTTTAGGATGCAATCTTAGGGCATTGTACCTGCTTCATTTTGTTCCATGACACCTTTCTCTTTTTACCTCCTGTCTTTGCAAACAGTATGATCTACCTCCAAAGTCTGTTGGTTTCGAGACTTTTCTCCTGAGCTCCAGTAGCTTGCTTGGGAACATGAAGAGATTGGAGTAGTTATGCCTTCAACTTGGTTTCATTCGGGATCTCTTTCTAAGGGTTTGCTTTGGACCAGTGCTGGGCTCCACTGTAGGGGAAGTAGGAGAATGAAGGGACAGGGCCCAGCCTCCCAACTTCTCTATCTTACGTGAAAGAGAGAAACAACCTAAGATCTGAGGTGCGTCTACCAGAGGAATGCCTGTTTTTTTGACAAGCATTTCAGAAGTTAACCATTTACATGAGCTGTATATTAGTCTAAGGAAACCATTGTGACTGTTTGGCTCACATTCACAACATTTCTGGAACTCCTCATTTAGGGTAGTTATTCTTTGAGTAAATCCTTATTAATACCACTGTATATGAAGCTCTATTTTAGAGACAACGGAGTGTGCAAAAATGAATGAGACATGGTCCATGCCTTAATGCTTCCTAATTACTAAAGGGGAATTAGATAGCATTCTGGTGAAAGACAGTTTTTGGTAAAGATATGAATGTTAAGCAAGGGGGATGATGAATCTCACCATCTCATTCTGCTTCAAACTATTTAGGGTTCTTGCTGCTCACAGCAGTAGTTTTCAAACTTGAGGCATATACAAGTTCCTTTTAAGGGAGATAATTTATCTTGGACCTGAAATGCTGACTTATTTTTATTATAATGTTACTTAAATATGTACAAGCATAACATGAGGTTTAAGTTGCTATATAAAATTTGTATGCAAATGTAAACAAAAACAGATTTATACATTAAATAAAAACAAACTTCAAATCCAATAAAATGATACCTTTTTGCTGAAACTCAATTGCTCCTAGGCCCTTTAAGTTCAGCAAGTCATTATTACTGGGTGCCATCTGATGACTCAGTCTTCCCTCCATCTTTCTTTATTCAAGCTACTATGAAACTTTGATTTATGTAATATATCATGATGTCATTTGATCTTCACTTGGCTTGAACTTAATTCCTTGTGTATTAAGTCCACTTCTATTTCTTTCTTGTTGACTCTTGACAAAGTATGGAGATAAGTTTGTTATGTATGTGTCTAAATACCACACAAACATTAAAATTATTTTAAGAGAATTATTTTTATAGTAATCCATTTAAAAATCACAACATTATAATATTGATGAATGATTAGCTGCAGTGGCTGTGGAGGGTAATGATGTGATTTGCCATGTTGTGAGTGATTGCTTAGTAATTATTTCAGTTAGAATTGTCTCTTGTTGTGACAGAAAATCTTTTCAATCTGATATAAACAAAAGAGGAATTTATTTGTTGCACAAAACTAAAAACATCTGTGAATTAGGGGTATCGACCGGTATGATCTGACTCAGGGCCTAAGTGACGTCATCTGGATCCATCTCCCTATTAATATCATACACACACACACACAAGGGTGGTCAAAAGTTGTGAGTATGCAAAGCACAGAATTTATTCTTGTATTATTATTTAGTTATTGATGGTTTTCCCCCATACAAACTGTAAACCTCCTTTTGCTCACCTCTGTATATATACATAAACAAAAAGTAGGGTGTGTATTCCTTTTATACATAGGATTTATGGGAGAGTAAGATGTTGAACACATAAACATGTGGTATATGTTCAGGTCAATGTGACTGTGACAGTAAGCGCAAGTAGTGCTTGGCCTTCTGGAGTCATGGCTTTCCTGTCTCTTCCCACAGTATACAACTGGACCGTGGACGAAGTGGTGCAGTGGCTGATCACATATGTGGAGCTGCCTCAGTATGAGGAGACCTTCCGGAAGCTGCAGCTCAGTGGCCATGCCATGCCAAGGTCAGGAGGAGACAGTTCTGTCACTTAGGGGTACAGGGAATGACTGGGGTTGGCCTGCCTTCAGGTTGTCCTGGTCAGTTAAATGAGGTCACATCCTTTTTAGGGCAGAATCTGTAGACCTGATCTCACATCTACTGTGTACTTGCTGTAATGCATGATGGCTACCTGGCATTAATTCTCTGATTTAATATTTCTGTGAGTACTGGGAATAGTACTAATAACTGCCATTTATTGAGTGCTTAGTGCATGCTAAGCACTCTACTTCAACACTTTTTATACAGTATCTCATTTAATTCTTATATTAATCTTATAAGGTAGGTATTATTGTATAATGATGATAAAACTGGCTAAGTGACTTTTCCGAGGTCATGTGGCTAGTAGATCTGGGTAGATCTAGTAGAATCTACTCTAGATCTGGGTAGATTTCAAAGCCTGTAGTATTTCTCTTTTATTTTGCTGCCTGCCTGCCGCCCCCCCACCCCCCACCCTCCAAGAGCTGCCTCTTTTATTCTTCAGGAACCTCAGGGCTCTTACTCTAAAGAAATCATGCTGAGGTGGGGCCTGACTACCTTTGGACATGGCCTGTTCTCTGAAATGACTCTTCCAATAGCTATTGTACCCTAACTTTGCCTCCTTTACAGGTGCGATATGCTAGGGCTTGGGATGGGAGTGGGGAGGAGATGGAATACTACTTGGACTTCTTATGTCAAACTAGTACCAAATGTCATTCAGTCGTTAATCCATTTACTTATTCATTAAAAAAATATTTACTGGGTACCTCTCTGTGCTAAGCACTTGTCCTGGGTGCTGGGGATAAAGATGACAACAACCTGCCCTTGTCCTCAAAGGGCTTACTGTCTGGTAAGTGTGGATTGTGTGTAATCTGTCATCTTGTTATGTAGGTGCATCAGGTTATGAGCTTCAGCAAGGGGGAAGGGGGGAAGGTGAAGCTGTTGGAATGCCCAGACATTGCAGTCTCCAGCCACAGAGCTACAGCACTGTTGGCCAGGCCTAGCTGAGCTGGCTGTTCTCTCTCTGCTGCCTGCAGCCTTCTCTTTACAGCTTTTCCCCTCTCTGGAGAGAGTAATAATCTTAATGTTTGTAAATCCCTTTATAGAGTGCTTTCCTAACTATTATTTTAGTTGATTTTCACAATTCTGGGAAGAAAAAATAACTGTCCCAGCTTTCAGGTGAACAAACTGAATTTCAAGTATTTTCTGATTTATTCATGCTGGTAAGTGGCAGAGCTGGGATTTGAGCCCAGGTCTGCCTGGTTCTAAGTGCCTTGATTTTTTCACTGCGTTTTCCTCTTGCTCCATGTAGTTGAAGATGAACTGCCTGGGAATAGTTTAGTTCTATTTGACAAGACTTTACCAAGCCCCTACTATATGCCATGCTCTGGGCCCTGAGGACAAAGACATGCATCAGACCTCACATCTGCCTTTAGGAACTCCATGTTTAATGGAAGAGACCAGCATTGAATAGATGATTGACTGTGAAGAGCCAGGATTTAGGTTCTTTTCTCATTACCCATGACAATGGCAGTAGTGCCTTGTGGATCACAGCAACATTTCATCGTGAGGAATGGCTGTGGCTTGGATTAAAACTGTAAAGCTTAGGATAAGAAGTCAGTTCTCAGGTCATGGGCTCACTTAGCCCTCTTGTGGCTAGGATTAGATCTAAGACCAGATCTAGCTAAACTGGCTCAGGAATAGAGGAAGCCAAGCTGTGACACCTTAGTGACAGTGGGAAGCATGGAGCCTTCAGTGCATAGAGTAGGGATGGTTCTAGGCCCATCACTAGGCAGCATTGTATAATGGAAAGAATCTGGCAGATTTGAGTTTGTTTCTTGGCTTTGCCACTTTCTTGCTATGCGACTTTGAGTAAGTTACTCAACTGTAAGTCTCAGTTTTCATATCTGTAAAGTGGAGCTAATAATAGAACTGGCTTCTCAAAATCATGAGAACTAAATGAGGTATTGTGTGTAAAGTGTCAGAACAGTAGGAGATACACAGCAGTTGCTTAGTAAATGTTAGCTAGTAAATGTTTTTCATTTCTCTCATCACTTAGAAGTAGATAGCATTCAAATTCATGGGTTTCTTTGATAAAAAGACCATACAAAAGATAACACTTATATTGATCAGTCAGATGAAGTCCAGTACACCTGATAGAAGTTCTCTGAAAAGGAGCCCCAAGAATTCCCAGGCTTGTAGGAAGCATCTGATTTTACAGAAATTTATGCAGGAGAGGGACCCAGCAGCTTATGATTGGACAAGTGAGTCACTCAATGATAGGGCTGAGATAAGAAACTAGATCTCCTGACCCTCCCACTTCTCACCAGTGTCTCATGCCTCTCTCTTAGGAGGACTTGATTGCTTCCCAGGGCTAGAGAAAGAACTAGCTGCTCCTGCATGCCCAGGCAGGATATAGAAACACACTGTGATGTCAGAAGCTTCTTTTCTACTTGGGGAACAGAGATATACATTTGAAAAGAGCACTGACCGTATGGAGTAGTATAGTAGTAAATGCTCACTTGTGGGACCCAGACCAGCATTTTTCAGTCTTTCATATCTTAGACTCTTCTCCTCTTAATATCCACTGTGTTCCCGCAGAAGAGAAACAAAGTCTAGTTTTTCTGAGGTCATTTTCTTGTGTACTGGCCCACTCTTATTAAAGTTATTATTAACAATATGGTCATCAAAAATTACAGTAATCTGGGAACAAGCGACAGTGACTCAAGTACAAGCTAACAAGATGTACAGTGTTTGTCATCAATATATTTAATGAGTATTAAATATATTCATTAGTAAACATATTTAATTCGGTTAGGATTAGGATAATTCAAAGGTCCCCAGGATCACTGGATCATGTAGGGTGATATTTTGAAAGGGCTGGACAGGAGAATGCATTTGTAAATGGTGGGAGTGTGGAAGCAGATATGTAGTAGGTAATCCCTGTAAGGGGAAGCACAGCAGAAAATTTACAGTTGGGCCTGGGAATGGGCACAATGGATAATCCTCAGATGCTCAGGAGAGGTGGACAGGTGGAGAAGAGTGAATAAATTCTTGGTAAATGTTATGTGTCCTGTGTAGACTCTGTGTTCTAGAGTGCAGAGGGGAGCAGTCACCAGGAGCTAGAAGTCATGTAAGTGTTTCTGGAGGAGATGGGCAGTTTTACCAGGATTCTTCCTGGTTTTGGTGGCAGGGAACTGAACACCTACTCTTTGCCTCAACAGGCTCGCTGTAACCAACACCACCATGACAGGGACCGTGCTGAAGATGACAGACCGGAGTCATCGGCAGAAGCTGCAGCTGAAGGCCCTGGACACAGTGCTCTTTGGGCCTCCTCTCTGTGAGTCCTGTGGAGAGAAGGGCTGCTGGTGTGCCATGGAATCCAAGGCTGTTGGGGTGTCTGGGCTGAGGTGCTGGCTCTCCTAGGCAGACCTGCAAGGCAGTGCCTCCACTTTTTCTACTGCTGTTGAGATGAAATGGTTTTACAGTGTAGTCCATCCAGCTGTCAACATCCATTCACTAGATATGTTAATAAAACTTCTGCTTTGTGCCAGTGCTGTGCTGGAACCTATGGGGAGACCTCGATAAATAATAGTCTGCCCTAAAGGGATAAAAATGAATGTTCTAGAGAGGTAAACAGTGCTTCTGAGGTCCAGAGGAGGGATGGAGAAGGCATATTGTCTAAGAAGTGGCATGTGAGCTCTGTCTGTAAGGACAGGTGTGGCCTTATTTCATAGAGGTGGCTGGGGAGGGTGTTCTGGGTGAAGGAAACAAACTGGGCAGGAACACAAATGCTAAAATATGAAAGTTACGCTCAGGGATAAAAGTAACCAATAGGGGCTGAGTGCTGTTTAGCTGTTCCCTGCTCTCACTGTGCGTCTTCAGAATATATGAACTAATTGCCGAACATCTTGTGTCCTTCAATATCGATGCAGGACTAGGTGGGCTTTCACTGCAGCAATAGAGACATACTCAGGCCTAAGGAAGAGCGTTTTCTTCAGCCAGGAGTTAGGTGAGAGAATTAGGTGGTTCAGCTCCTGAAGATCCTGCAAGAGCCTGACATCTTATTTCTTATTCTAAATAAACTCAGGGGGAACAAATATTTCTCAGAAAATTAGTCTTGACCAAACAGGCTCTTAGGATTCACTCCTTGCCCTTTGAGAGCTATTGGCATCAGTTGAGGATGCCAGCAGCAGAATGCTATAGAGCCAAGAACCAGTCCAGAGAAGCGGCTGGCATGTGGGCTGGGAAGTGCTTTATGGAGTAGTGATAATGTTTTAGAATTAATTGTGCTGATAGTTGTATAACCTCATAAATATGCTAAGACCATTGAATTGATTTTGAAGGAGTGGATTTTAGAGTGTATGAATTATATCTCAGTCATCATCATCATGTACATCTACATTTGTTTTGTAATTCCAGGACTTTCATATAGAGAACTTGTAAAGTTTATGAAAGCACCTTGGTCTCTTTTCAAAATTGCCACTCACTGTGAAACCTTGTTTAGGTCACTTTTCTCAGGATGTGTTTTCTGATTTGTATTATAAAACAATTGAGCGAATGGATATTTAAGATTCCTTTCAGCTGCTACCTTCTATAATTTTGGGGAGAAACCCTTTGGTGATTAAGGGCCTGTGTAAAAGATAAGTGGTCTGTTCCCTACTACTACTGTCTATATCCTGTACTTTTAGGAATTCTGTGACCCTTGCCTTATCAAGGGATCTTTGGCCATTTAGTTCTCCCACCTAGAATTAGGTTTCCTCACCTGTAAAATGGGCTTGGTCAGTAAGGCTCTCACTGGCTCTCATTCAAGGACTCAGATAGAGCTGGGTATACTCCTGGGAGCTATGTTGGAATCCATCAGCTGTCCTGATGGTAAATATTGTTTTTATAGTTTCTTATTGATGTTTGTTAAAGAAAAATTTTGAAAGTTGCCAGGTGGAATCTGAGGAAAATATCAGGAAGCTCTTTGGCAGGAGACTTCTGCAAGGGTGGGGCCATGTCTGGTGAGACCTGCAGAGAATCCCTTGATCTGTGTGCCTCGAGGCTCTGCGTTCCCATCTGAGCATGGACTAAAACCCCCAGTTCAGTGCTGTTCCCTGTCCGACACCCACACACTACTTACAGTGAGGGCCTGCGCTGGCTCTGACCTGTGTTCTGCACCTGGATGAGTTCCTAAGGCTATGGCTCTCACGCCTCATCATAAGGCATGTAGTAGACAAACACCCCAGCAAATCTGTGCCAGCCAGGGCTACCTTGCCTGGCCTTAATGAAAATCCTGCCATTGGCATGAGGAGTGAGACATCTCCAAATCGTTGGTTTATTGTGCAGCATCCAGGAGGGTCTGCTGAGTGAGCAGGTCCCATGGGCTCACAGCAGCTTCAGAGCTTGGGAAGAGGGAGAAGGGATCAGACTGGCTCAGCAGAGAGTCATCTCAGGGTCCATTTTCTGACAGTAGAAGACATTTCAGTCCTCCCCATGTGGCCACAGAGCAGCACGTGGTCTTTTGCAGACTTTTCCACTCTGCAAAGTTGGCCATAGGCTTGGAGGCCCTTGTGGGGGCTCCTTTAACAGTGCCAGTGGTCAGGTATTAGTTGTGCCTTGAGAAACAAAGGCCCCAAGGCAGTGTCCACTTTGAGGCCTAAGCTGATGTGTCACTCTGGCAGCTGGTCATTTGTTGAGGGGCCTTTTTCTCCTCTGCAGATACTTTCTCAAAGCAAGTGAGGCTCAGAGATGAGGTGAGTTTTTAGAGGTCATTCAGCTTTTATGTGGCAGAGCCATGACTTGAATGCAGTGCTGTTTTCTACTGTATGACCCCACCTTCTACTTCTGTTAGAGGAAACAAGTTATAATATAGAGCTCCAGCTTTGAAATCAAGCAAACTGGCTCTGTCACTCAGAAGTGTTGTGACCTTGGGCATGTTCCCAAAGTTGTCTATGTCCCTATTTCCCCTAAACAAATGGTAGCTACTATTTCCAGTGTGCAGTGTGCCTGCTGTGGGCGGTCTTGGGCTAGGGGCTACTGTGTCCTTGGTGCTTTCAGCACGAGTATTGAGAAGGGGGCAGGGAGAGGCCTGCCAAGGAATTGCTAGGGTTGGGGGTAGTTGTGGAAAGGAAAAGATAAGACTACACCCAGTCTGCCTTCTTCAGTGGCTCAGATAATAGGGAAGAGTCCTTGGTAAACAGGAGTGGCTGCCTCTTTGGCAAAGCTTGCTGTGGTTTCTGTCAGCTCTATCCTTACCTTTCTCTTTTCTGTTACATTCCAACTCACCCTTCAAGCCTTCCCCAGGATGCCTTTGCAGCCTCTTCCCAGGCATTCTCAACCCTTCTCTCTTACTCTCCTCTGGGAAGCCACAGCCTTTTGTTCATGCTTCCTTTGTTAACATTCTCTTTCTCTGCCTGGTACCATTTAAACTGGGAACTCCTCAAGGTCAGGAAGAGCTTTATTCATCTGTCATCAGCACTTAGCATAAGGCCCAGCAAGAAGTAGGTGTTAGGTGATGTATCCTCAAAGTTCTGCAGAAGGAGGCTGGGACTTGACAGAGCTACAGGACTGAGGGGTGATGTTAGAAGAATCCTTTCAACCTTGGTTGTGGGGGAGCTGCTACCTGTGGAGCATCTTTGGGTAGGTGAGGCAGTCAGGGAACTTTTGGGGCCATATCCAAAAGGGAGGTGGGCCCAGGAATTAGTTGTTCCAGGTTAAACAGACACCTTAGCACAGAAGGCTGTGTAAATGACAAAAATTCCTGGCACATATTTTGGCAGTAAGGGATGAATATCTGTGTCTGTCAGGGGCAGGGTATTGTGGGCAGTAGAGCGGGTGGACAGAATAGATTGGGAATGGGGATTCCAGAAAGTGATAATGATTAGAGGCTCACATTCTCAGTGCTAACTGGTACCTTGAAAATTCTCACCATTACCCCCGACTCTGTTAACATGTCAGCATCTTATTAGTTTACACTCCTCTCCCCTGTCTCAGGCCTGATTGTGTTAACAGTTGACCTCATTTTGCTGAAATCTATTTGCAGCACTTGGGCTAGGAATTCTGCCACCCTCTGGGTTCTCAGGTCCCAGCCAGCTTCCTTGGGTTAGCTCTGTTCACTTGGCCAGCCACATCTGCTCTCATGAAACCTCTGTGGTCTTTCTGCCCTAGCTATGTTCCCTGGGTGCGAGGTGGATTCTGAGAGCTGAGCTTGTGTAGGAACTGTGTAGGACAGCTGGCCGTATTCTTCATGTCCCCAGGAGCTGGTATTTGCCCTTCACATGCACTTTATATTGTAAACCTCCCACCCACCCACCCTTTTTTGGGCTAAAACTTCTCTTCTTTTTCTTTTTCCCTGCTTCCCACCTTTGCTGAGCACTTGCTTTGGTCAGACTCTATGCTAAGAGTCTGGGGCTACAGAGATAAATTAGTCTTGTGCCTGGCCCTGAGAAACTCACAAACTATCAGAAAAAAGGTGACTGATGTGAAACCTGGAAAACACAGAAGGCAGACCCTGAGATAGCTAGAGATAAGGCATGTTTACCTGTCTGAAGAATGGATTAATCAGGAAATCCTAGTTCAGAGGACAAGGAATGGAAGGATCTCTGTGGGCTGTGGTGGGCTGGGATGGTAGGTAGTAGGAACTGAAGAATGGGAACAGAATTATGATGGGAAGAAGTACATCATTCATTAAGCATAGACTAGACACTTGATTTCCCTATTTTCCCCTCTTTTTCTTGTACAATAATTTATAGATTCTGTATTTAGCATTTTCCAGAGAATCAGAACCAATAGGACATGTATCTATAAGAGGAGATTTATTATAGGAATTGGCTCATGTAATTAGGGAGACCAAGAGTCCCATGATCTGCCATCTGCAAGCTGGAGAACCAGGAAAGCCTGAGAACCAGGGGAGATGATGGTGTAAGTCCATACCCATAGGCCGGGGAATTAGAGAGTTGATGGTGTAAGTCCCCGTCTGAGTCCGAAGACCAGAGAACCAGTATTGATGTAAGAGGGCAGGAGAAGATGGATGTTGTAATTCAAGCTGAGAGAGCAAATCCACCTTTCCTCCACCTTTGGTTCCATTCAGGCCCTCAGCAGCCTGTGGGTGATTGGATGATGCCCACTCACATTAGTGAATATGATCTTCTTTACTCAGTCTACTGATTAAGTAGACTTCAAATACTCACCTCTCATGAAGACAACCTCATGGACACCTCCAGGAATAATGTTTTACCAGCTTTATGGGCATCTCTTAGCCCAGTCAAGTTGACACATAAAATTAACAATCATAGATTCATTTAGGACTGTAGAGTTCAGGCCAGGGCTCCACTGAAGGGATCTGACAATTCTCACATCAGCTTCTCCAGCTCCTGTCTGTTTCTCAAACTCCACAGCAACATTCCTAATTATCCATTGGATATGTTGATTTAGAATATTTCCAAAATACCTCTAAGTGCTTTCATTCGTAACTACGCATTTGATCTCTTTAGTAATTCTGTGATAACACATTTTACTGCCGAGGAAGCTGAGATTCAGATGGGGGAAATGAATTTCCTAACAAATTGAGGCAGAGGGCAGCATAGAACCCAGACTTCCTAATGCTCAGTGTAGGATGCTTGCTTTGATGGCAGAATTTCTCTGTATGTGGCCTATGCTTAACTGAAAGGCCTGTCCTCATGGCAATGCCACAGTCAGCTCCCGAGATGCTGGTAGGAGGACCTTGGAATTCTTAGCCACACAGACTAGGTCAGGAAATGCAGGCCTCTCCATGGGGAGAGAAATTGCACGTAACAAAGAATCAATACCTGCTGCGTGAGTATGGAAGTTGTAATGACAAAGTGGGGTGTAGCAGAAAGGCCATGCAGTCAGGCACATCTGGATTTGAATCCCAGCTCTGTCACTTTTTCTGAACTCTAACAAGTCAGTGCTCCTATGAGCCTCAGTTTTTTTGTCTACAGAATGCGAATGCTAATACCCATGTGAATTAAGGAGAGGGAGATACCATACTTGAGGTTTATTAGTAACAATTCAGTCCTACAGATATTTATTGAGTGCCTCTGTGTGTTAGTCCGTGCTGTGCTAGGTACTGTACGCCAGTACCTAGCGTACAGACAAGTAATGCTCTCTAGGGGCTACAGAGTAAATCAGCCATGTTAGACTCATTTCCTTCCCACCAAACTTGGTCACTCATAGGATGTGACAGTGTAGCTGAACTTCAGCAATGCATTTGACAAGGCAGAGGGATGTATGCTATGGGGTGGATGCTTGTACATTTAAGTGTAGTCAAAACTGGTTGAAGAGATTCAGTGGGTACAGATAAGTGAAAGAGTGTTACCTTAGGTCCTGTGCTTGGCTCTGGCCATTCAGAATTTGTATTCATGACTTGGATGAGAATATGAAGCTGGAAAAAAAATATCATCTCGTTCCAAATTGATCTGGACAAAGTTGAATATGGGATTGAATAGAATAGGTGCCCAATCTGCATGCCCAGCTTAAAAATTTGAAGTTTGAGGTAAGAGGGGGAGGGTGCCAGTTGCATGGAGTCTTGTTTGAACAAGAGTACCTTTGACTTTCTGTAGGAATGTGCATGGGATGTTGGAGATGAGAAACCCTGGGAAGGGAGGCAGAGTGTACCTCAGCTTCTGGTCTGGTAGAGGCTGTGTAGGAGGCTGGTGTATTCCAGAAAGAAAGGCAGCTCACTGTGCTGCAGAGATATCCCTTCTTAGGGTCTGAAGGGAGGAGAGTGACACCTTGAATAAGGCTGCAAGTGTAGGCTTGCTAGGGGGGAGGAGGGGCCGAAGGTGGTCACTAGAGGGTCCTTAGTTTTCTCTGAGAATCTGGCAAAAACATGTGAAGGACAGGGCTCCCACCCTGGACCTAGTAACTCCCCTCCCCAGATGGAAGTAGAAGGCACTAATCTTTCTTTGATCCCACACCATCCCTTTGTCATGCTGTTCAGCCTTTCAATGAAGAACTATGAATATAACCCTTTTTTTCAATCTGGGCCTCATTTTCGTGTGGTTTCTAGCTACATATGTCTTTTTCTGCTGTTTAGACTCTGCTTCAACCTAGTGGCTCCACTAGGACCTTTTGGATGCCCATTAGCCACTTGTCCTTACCAGCACTGGGATCCTGTCAGTCCTGCTTTTTCCTCCCCAACCTGAGGGTAACCAGCTGTGTACAGGAGGCCATTCCCTCTTTTTTCCTTCCTTGGCTCCCATATCTGGGGTCATCTGAGCCCACAGCTACTCCATCCCAAGTTGAGTACAGCCCACTCAACTTAAAGGACTGCTTCAGCATCAGTCCTCCTCTCCTTAGGTGTCTCTTTCTGGTCCCCTGTGCTGTGGCCCAGGGCCCACATCTGGCATACTACAAACAGTGTCAGGCTGCAGGGTGCCCCTCTTCTGGTTGGCTCAATTCTCAGGACATGATTTTTGCTCTTATCTTCTGCTATTGTTCCTTGGTTAGCATTTTGGTTTTACTCTGGAGACTGATTATTACTCTGAGTCCCAGCTGGTGGCTAGGGCCCTGGCCACTTCACCTGCTAGGAATGCTGCCAGGCATTCTCATCAGATAGCTCTGTCCCTCTGGCATGTGGCATGTCTTGTCTATATCAATCTCTTGAGGCTGTTCCTGTTTTTCCTGGTCTGTAGATTGAGCCACAGCCTAGAAGTGCTCTCCATAGATGAGATTTGCAGACCTTTACCTGATCTGGGCTTTGTACCTAGTACCTGCAGTAGCCTAGTAGCCCAGGAGACCCAGCTCCTGTAGTAACCTCAATTCTATAGCCAGACCTCAAGCTCTAGTCACATTGCTTTATACCCTAACAAGCCATCTCCTTCTACCTGCTGTAGCACCCTAGCATTACTTACCTTGTAGGATGGAAGCCAGTGCATCTGGGTACATGGGCTCAGTGCAGACCCGAAATTGCCAGCATGTATCAAGAAGGCATTAGTGCTTTCCTCTTCACTGCATATTAGGGAAGTATGATTTAATAAACCTCCTTATTGCTCTAAGGTCTCTCATTGTTTCCAAACCAGGTCTTGACTTAGCAGAGAAATAGGCACAGAGCTTACTATTACAGTGTATGGCAAGTGTGTGTCTAAGAACAGAAATTAGTTTCTTGTGAGTGGGAAGACTTCATGGAGGAGGGGATATGCAGCGGACTCTGCAAGACTAAGTGTGCAGTGGGCAGTCTAACTCACCATGCCCTTCCTCTCTGGCAGTGACTCGCCATAATCACCTCAAGGACTTCATGCTGGTGGTGTCTATCGTTATTGGTGTGGGTGGCTGCTGGTTTGCTTACATCCAGAATCGTTACTCCAAGGAGCACATGAAGAAGATGATGAAGGACCTGGAGGGGTTACACCGAGCTGAGCAGAGTCTGCATGACCTTCAGGAAAGGTAAGGCCCTGCCCGTTCCCCACAGCCCTGGTGCTTCCAGCTTTTGGGAGCCTCCTGATTCCACTTGGGTTGTGGGCTGCCTGGTCCCTGAAACCATGCTGACATGGCTGCCCAGGCTGTGCATCCTGCCAAAGCTGTGTGGGGAATCCAGGTTCCTGCCATTCTGGTTGCATGGACAAGTATTCTTCTCAGGGCAGAAACCTGTTTTCCCTCTGAGCTTCAGAGGGAGAAATGTAGCTCTCAGAAGTCTGGAGCGTCCCTGACTGGATGGCTTATTAGGAGTCGTTCTGTCCTTTGCCCTACCTTTGCTTCCTTTCCCATAGAAATAGATACAATGAACTGTTCTTCACCCTTCCCCAGAGAAACCTCACAAATCTGCCTTCCTAATACCTCCTAAATCTCATAAACACTCACTTGTAAGACTTTGGGTAAATCCCTTTCCCTTCTAGGACTTATTTACTCATGAGTGGAACTAGGAGGACATTAACGGCCTAGCTCTGATAGTCTGGGATTCTGCCTAACTAAAACACGGCTTAAAACTATTGTGGAAGATCTAGCTGTGAAAGAAAGATGCCAGTCAGTCTATCTAAGTACTTCCTGATATCTAGTAACCAGCTCTGTCCTGGGAATTATAAGGAATTCACTGCTCCTGGGGTAAGAGAGCTCACATATGAGGAGCAATGAGCGCACACTTGTGCAGTGACTCAGTGTCGGCTTATGGCATGATAATGCTAAGAACAGGAAGAGCGCAGAGGCAGGAAGTGAGTGATGTGGATGCTGAGGAGGTGGCCTTAAAGGATGGGTAGGACGGTCCAGGTAGTTAAGGTTGAATGTGTAGTGGAGCCAGACCCCTTGCACCTTAAGCCTCACATGGAGAAATTTAGTAGGATGCAAAAGGCAACATAGAGGCAATACAGGTATTTTGTTTTTCGCTTTGTTTAGTTTTTGAAAAGAGGAAAGGCCTACTTTAGGACTGTCTTTTAGAAAATTATTCTGGCAGCCTAGGGAGTCTAGTTGGGAAGTCTGCATAAATCTATGTAAAAGGAAATGCAGTCTGGCTGTTTCTGTTATTTTTAAATGATAAATACTATTTTCTTTGGAGGGATGAGGGAAGGATTTCTTGTGAGCTAGGTATAGTTAAGTACTTAAATGTATTATTGTTTTTAATCATCACAACACAGGTTAGAAGGTACTATTATTATCCCTATTTTAGAGTTGAAATGAAGGCTCAGAGAGGGTGAGTGCTTTGCTTAGGGTCACATACTGGTAAGTAATGAACTAGGAATTTTGATACCCGCAGGGTGCTACCTCAGTAAAGGCAGCCCTGTCAGATTCATACCCATGGACCAGAAAAAGATGCCAAGACATCTTTTTGGGGGACAAAAAAAAAAGAGTTTTATCTCTGAGCTGATTTTTGGCTGCTTTGTTGAGCCCCTTGATCCTGGGCCCTTTGCCAACTGGGGGCTAAATGCTGCTGTCTAGGCAGTCTCCATTCTTCATTTGTCTGAAAAACATGTACTGTTTTCATTCCAAAGGCAAAGAATCTAGGCAGGAGACATTCCAAGTTTGGGGATAAAACTAAGCTCCCAGCCCTGCCTGCTCCCCAAGGCCTACAGAGCTAAATGACCACTGTGGCACTTAGAGAAGCAAATGCATGCACACACCCAGAGCTGGGTTCACACTTGTGCACACACACATCTTCTGACAGTGTTCAGAGCTACATGCCATCTCCTCCCTCCTTACTTCAATAGACCTGCACTGCCAGCCACTGTAAAACGTTTTTTTTTTTTTTTTCCAGGGTTCCCAATATTTTGGGTGGATAAATGTAATGAATGCTATGTGCACATTCCAGTTAGGATTTCATTGGGTTTCAAGATAATTCTTTGAGGCAGGCAGGAATTTTGATTCCTGTTTAAAAATGAAGAAACCGGCCCAGTACAGGGAACAGACTTGTCTATAGTCATGACTGCTTAGAGCCAAGGCTTGTACTCAGCTGCATAATTTTCTTACTTGTAACGCTAATTGATTGCTGCCTTCAAGATGCTCAGTCTTCTGTGCAGGAGATGGAGTGGGGCAAGACTTGGTGGTACATTTATTTGCTCGATTTCTGCTCTAAATAGTATTTGTTGATTTTCATCTTGTCTAGATCCTGTTAGGACTATAAAAGTGGGTCAGTTTTGATTCTACTTTTAAAGGAGCTCCCTATTATATGAAGAAGACAGATATATCATAGACTTTTCTCAAGAGGCTGCTTTTAGAGAGGATAATATTTCAGGGAAGAATTGAATCCCTAATGGTGTAATTTCAGGCAGTAATATCTTGGAGGAATACAATAAAGGAGGGTACTCAGCCAGAAAAGGAGATGGGGGCAGGAAATGGCGCCTCTGGTTTGTTTTAGCTGTGCTTGTAGCGCCACCTGGTGTGAACCTCGAGGAGGTTCAACTCCCTTTCTCTCCAACAATTTGGGCAGAAGACTACAGTTTGTCAGCAGTATGAGCGAGCGGTCTAGACATTTCTCCCTCTCCCCTTCCTGCTTGTACCAACACATCTTTTGAGGCTTCCAATACTGATGACCAGTGTGGACTTGGGATTTGTTAGAGACTGAGTTCTGTTTCTGCCTCTTCTGTGTCACCTACTTTCACCTACTAAACTCAGTGGACAGTGCTCTTCTCTCTGGGCCCTGCTTGTTCTGTAGCCTATCCTTTTTTTTACTGTACCAGAAGTCTAAGCCATATATTCCCTGTCTTCTGCATCACTGTTTCCCCTTCTATTCTGGTCCCCTGGTAACTTGGTGGTTCCTACTAAGGTAGGAAGACCTGACAGTGGCTAAGTCCTTTTCCTCCTCCAGAGGGATTAGCAAACTCTTATTCTTTCTTCTGGGTCTAGCCCATGCTTCACCTTTCCTGACTCCTTTCAGGTGGAGTTGATCACTCCATCCATTGGGCTCATCCAACACCTTGTATATTTATCTCTTGTAGAACTTGTCACATTTTGTAGAATTATCTGTCTAAATTAAATTAGATATTGAACTCCTCGACGACAGAAACAGTTTTCTCATTCATCTCCATATATCCGGGGCTTAGCACAGGATGTGGCATTTAGTATACATCTGAAAGTACTGGGTGAATGAATGAATGAATGAGTGAGTGAATGAAATAGGTAGATATATGGAGGAAGAAAGGAAGGAGGAGGTTTATTTGGATGGATGGAAGATTTTGTCAGTGAACAGAGAGAGTGTGTGGATGGGGACAAAGATGTATTTTCATTATAACTGATACCCTTGAGATCTTAGCCCCCATGGAAGATACTAAGGAAAATAACTCAGGCCTTGGGGAAGCAGGGGGCTCTCTCAAGCTCTGCCCTTTGGCATGAATTTCATTTTTATGTGTTTCTGGCAACAGGTACTCAGGAGTCCAAGAAGTAGAGCTCATGATTCCTTTCTCATCTTCCTTAAATTTCCCCACTACCACCACCTCATTTATAGCTCAGCTGTCAGGCTTTCTCTGGATCTTTGGTCTGGCTTGCAGGGTATTCTCCATTTATAGTGAACCTTCCAGACACCTGGTATAAGGGGAATAATTATGGGATTTGAAGTCATACAGATTGGAATTCTAGTCTCAGTTCTATCAGCAGTCACTTCCCCTCTCAAAGCCTTCATACTCACACCTGTCCTAGGCTGATGATGATACAATACTGTGTCATTATGTGCAGGGAGGACAAATGTGAAATATCTAGTAAACTAGTAGTTGCCACAGCCTTTATTAGTGGCAGCAAAATGGTGGCCAGTGCAAGAAGTATGGTAATGACTGTGGTTTGTGGTGGTGCTGAGCTAACTCAGCCAGAGTCAGCAGAATAGGGAGAATATGTGCTGAGTGCTGGAGCCCTTATTTTCCTTTCCAATGCCATGACTCATGGCATGTTGGCTGGCACCCCCTTGCCTGGCCTCCTCCAGCTCCCTGCATCGCCCCCCAGGCTGCAGAAGGCCCAGGAGGAGCACCGCACAGTAGAGGTGGAGAAGGTACATCTGGAGAAGAAGCTGCGTGATGAGATCAACCTTGCCAAGCAGGAAGCCCAGCGACTGAAGGAGCTGCGGGAGGGTACTGAGAATGAGCGGAGTCGCCAAAAGTATGCTGAGGAGGAACTGGAGCAGGTAGGAGAGTCTACAAGTTCCTGGACATTCTGAGGGAGTAGGTAAAGAGCAGGGGCCATAAGTCTGGCTGAAAAGTTTCATGTGTGAAGACATTGCAATGTGGCTCAAAGAGCCCTGGCCAAGTAGCCCGGTTGGTTGGAGCGTCATCCTGTACACCAAAACATTGCAGGTTTGATCCCTGGTCGGGTTATGTGTGGGAGATAACCAATTGATGTTTCTCTCACACATCAATGTTTCTCTCTCTCCCATCCTCTTTCTCTAAAACCAATAAACATATCCTCAGGTGAGGAGTAAAAAAAGGAGAAAAAGAAATATGGCTCAAAGAATATCTTCAAGTTATTAGATTCTTACTACTAAGAATAGTGGAAAAGTTGCAAAAAATTGTCACTGTGATTTTCAAAGAACAGTGGGTAACAGGGGTAGTTATTTTGTTCCTTTTTTACTGAGGTATTTACATAGACTAAAGTGTAGAGATTATAAGTGTATAGGCTGGCAAGCTTTTACATATTCATATACCTGTGTAACCACCATCCAGATCAAAATACGGAATCTTTTAAACACTCCAGAAGGCTCACTTTTGCCTCCCCCTGCCAACTGTCAGTATTCCTTCCGAGAGGTAACTATGCATAATCTCTAAACCATATTAGTTTCACCTGATGTAGAACTTCATATAAATGGCATTATATTGTATATATGCTTTTGTGTTTGGTTTCTTTCACTCAACCTTTTGTCTGTAAGAGTCATCTATGTTATTGCATAGTTTATGTACCTAGTTTATTTCCATTGCTGAGTAATAAGGTATTGTATACTATATTTATCCATTCTCCTCTGATAGACATTTGAGTTGTTTGCCTTTTGTGAATAACACTGCTGTGAAACTTGCACACATCTCTTGGTGAGCTTAGCACTTATTCTGTTGGATATATAAAAGGGCATAAATATTTAGCTTTACTGCCAAATATATTGCCAAGTACAGTTTTCCAAAATAGTTATACCAATCTATACTGCCGCCAGCAGTGTGTGAGAGTTCTAGTTGAGTTACAGCCTTGGTAATTTTAGGCATTTTAATTTTACACATTCTGGTATGGATGTAGTGGTATCTCATTGTGATTTTAATTTTAATTTTCCTAATGACTAATAATAATAATGAACAGTTTTTCTTAAATTTACCGACCATTTTATTTGGGATTCTCTAGCTTTAGTGTTCTTCAAGATGGCCTTGGCTCTTCTAGGTTCTTTGCATTTCCATTTAGCTTGTCATTCCTTCGCCCCTCCCCACCCTCCAAAAGAAGTCTTGCTGGAATTTTTGTTGTGTTAGAACTGAATGTATAGATTACTGTGTGTGTGTGTGGGGAGGGGGGTGTTGGCATTTTAACTAAATGATTCTTCCAGTCCATGAGCATTGTTTATCCTGTCACTTTTCAGGTCTTTAAAAATTTTTCACAGCAACATTTTGTAGTTTTCAGTATAGAAGTCTTGCCCTTAAATTTTTTTTTTTTTTAATTTGCTCTTTTCTAGCTTCGTGAGGTGGAAGATTAGTTCAGTGATTTTAAAAATATGCATTTAGAGCTGTAAATTTCCATCTCAGCACTGCTTTAGTTGCATTTACCAAGTTTTGATATCTTACTTTAATTATCATTCAGTTAAAAAGATTTTCTAATTTTTTTTGAAAATGTATTTTTTTAAGGTTTTATTTGTTTACTTTTAGAGAGAGGAGAAGGGAGGGAGAAAGAGAGGGAGAGAAACATCAATGTGTGGTTGCCTCTCATGTGGCCCCCACTGGGGACCTGGCCCGCAACCCAGGCATGTGCCCTGACTGGGAATTGAACTGGCGACTCTTTGGTTTGCAGCCCACACTCAATCCACTGAGCTATACCAGCCAGGGCAAAGATTTTCTAATTTTTATTGCAATTTCTTTTTTGGCTCATGGTTATTTAGAAGTGTATTGCTTAATTTTCAAGCATGGGGATGTTTCTGGTTATCTTTCTCATTGATTTCTAGTTTAATTTCACTGTAGTTAAAGAACATACACTGTATGGTTTCAGTCCTTCCAAACATGTTGAGACTCGGTTTATGTAAACAGACTAAATACGATTGAAAGGCAAAGAATGTCAGACTGGATAAAAAACAAAACTTACCTGTATACTGTTTATAAGAGATATACTGTAAATATAAGGATACAAAAAGGTTAAAAGCAAAAGGAGGAGGTAAGATATGTGATACAAACGCTAAGCAAAATAAAGCAGAGGTAGTTATATTAATATCAGACAAAAGTGGACTTTAGTGCAAGAAGTATTACTAGAGACAAAAATGGACATCTCTTAATAATAATCATGTGAATTCAACAGTAATATATAGCAGTGTTTAATTTGGATACACCTAGTTATATATAAAGCAAAAGTTGAAAAAACTAGAATAACAGATAAATTCATAATCAAAATTAGAGATTTCAACATACCTCTCTGAAGAATAAGCAGCTACAACATCAGTAAGGATATAAAACATTTAAACATAAGTAATCCGTATGACCTCATTAACAACATCGAGAGCATTTTACGTTACAATTATAGACTGCACATTTTCTTAAGTGTGCACATACTGCTTCTGCTCCATTCTCTCCGCTCCTTCTGGGAATCCGGTATTAACCTTTTAACTATATTCCATGTGTCCCTTAGTCTCAATTCTGTCCTTTTTTTCTCTCTGTGCTTTAGTAGTTTGGTTATTTTCTGTTGACCCATCTTTTGAGTTCTCTAATCCTGTATTCTCTGATCCCATTCAGTGGAATCTGCCTCTCAGATTATGTATTTTTCAGTTCTAGAGTATCCATTTTACTCTTTATAGATTCTGGTTCCCTCTCCAAAATGTCCGTATTTTCATCTATTGTGTTTGTGTGTTCCTATATTTTCTTTAACATTTCAATCATACTGATTTTAAAGCCCAAGTCTGGTAACTCTAATATCTGAATCATTTATAGGACTGCTTTATCTTAATTATTGGCTATATTTTCCTGCCTCATCTCACATTTAGTAATTTATTTTGTTAAATGCTGGACAGTATATACAAAAAAATAGAAGATCCTGACAATTTTTTTCAGTATCAGATATGGGGTTTCCCCTTTATTCTGTTAGGTCTGTAGGGTGAGGGCCTAATCACCTCACACCAATCAGAAGTTGAGCTATGTTGAAACTGGGTTGTAGTTTTAGTACGACTTGGTCTTGTGCTCATCCATCACAGTTTCTAAGGCAAGTCCTTTCCTGATATTTTTATTGAGAGCTGGTGGATTTCTTTCTCTCATCCCTGAAAAACTATGAGAGATTCATTTCTGCCACTTGCAGGTTTTGACTTTAGCTCTTTAGCTTCCTGCTTTTCATAGCTTCAAAATTTTACGTTTGTCTTGAGGAGAAGAGTGTGTGTTTGAGGCAAGTCCCCTCCTTCTTGCAGTATTTTGTTTCCTAAGTATTATGAAAGTATGGGAGATTTTGTTCCAGTCTTTGGCCTAGCTACTATCTATTCTCCTGCACAGCTCCAGGATTCAGTAAATGCCCAGCAGAGAAAGTTGAATATATGTTGGGAACCCCTCAATTTGCAATTTGTTACACTAGTACCTTACTGGCAATAAAAGCTAGGCTAGTTTCTCTGTGTCCCAGTAGAGTCCTTCTGCCTGGCCAGATCCAGTTATCAGCCCTCTCCTGTAATCACCAAATGCCTTCAGGGAAAAAAATGGATGGCAGTTGTCAACAACTCCTAGGAAGGCTTTTCCCTTTCTGGATTTTTAGTTCTTCTAGTCTAGTGATTCTCAAACTCTTTGGTCTTAAATTAGGACCTCAAAGAATTTTAATGGGGGCAGTATGTTGCTATTTACTATGTTAGAAATTAGACCTGGGAAAATTAAAAAAAAATTTATTGATTTAAAAGAAGTATATTAAATCTCTTACATGTTAACACAAATACTATATTTTTATGAAAAATGACTACATTTCCAAAGTAGAAATAATGAGAAGAGTGATTTTAAAAAATAATTTTGCAAATATTTTAAATGTCTGGCTTAATACACCACTGGATTCTTCTTTTTTTAAAATTCTCACCCAAAGGCAAGCTTATTGATTTGAGAGAGAGGAAAAGGGAGGGAGAGAGTGAGGAAAGAGAAACATCAAGTAAGAGAAACATCATTGGTTGCCTCTCTTGTGCGCCCCAACAAGGGACCAAACCTGCAACCCAGGCATGTGCCCTGACCGGGAATTAAACCGTGACCTTTCGGTTTATGGGACACTGGCTGGGGCGCTGCTGGTTCTTATATTAGTGTCTATATTTAATCTGTTTTGATATCACTCATCAAGTAGCCTCTGGAGAACTCCACTGTTCAGTTGCGAGAGAAGAAAAATGAAAAAGGTAAATAATATTTTAGTATTATTATAAAAATAATTTGACCTTAAAGATATTCTGAAAGGGTCTTGGGGACACTCAAGTATTCCTGTATCATAGTTTGATAACTGCTGACCTCGTCTGTATTGCTTCTACAGCTTTATTCTTTGAGAAATTTTCATAATTATAATAATTTATCTTTCAAAGTTTTCATAACTTATACAGACTTTTTCAGATGTTGTATTAGATCAGAATTATTCTTTTGCCATGACCTAGTGCATTCTATGTGGAAGTAAAGTCAGGTGATAATACTTTAAAGCACATATACATCTGTGGTTGTTAACTTTGCTGCTTTTATTAGAATCACTTGGAGAGTATTAAACATTGTTTGATGCTCAGGTCAGTATCCTGGATCAGTGTAATCAGAATTGGGATACAATCCAGGTATCAGCATTTTTCAGGTTCCCCAGGGGATTCCATTGTGTGACAAAGTTGAGAACCACAGGCATAGAATAAAAAAATAGGACTGGTGAACTTTGACTTGCCCCAGCCTTTTTCTGTTGTTTTCTAAAGCCATTTGTTATTCGTATGTACAAGGTATGTCTGCCTCTGTCTCTTTGTCCCCCACCCCCACATCGCCTCATTCCCTGTTCCCTATTTTCTAATTATTTCTCCCGGTAAACAGTTTTTTTGAGCCTATTAGGCTGTCCCTTTTGTGTGCCTCCACAACTGTCACTTCCCTCTCTTTGCTCTCTTCTCTCTCCATTCTCCCCTTCTTAGCTTATCCTGTTCTTTAAACTTCTTTTAATGTACAACTTGAGCTTATACTTTCAGACTTGGTGTACTTGATTCTCAGGTATCTGTTAATTCATTTTAAACATTCAAAGGTGGGAGTGGGCCATTTTATAGTTTCTTTTTCAAGGAACAAAAACCAAGTGAAGGTTGACCCTCTTATTGGCTCTTTAAGGTATAAAGGTGTTCTGTTCTTAGTTAAGGTCTTCCTAGTTTATCTCACCCTGTGGAAAGGATCTCAGGCCTGCTATAGGATACTCGCCCCATTGGCCAAATTTGGGCACAGTGAGATGGTTCTCAATCTCTTTTCTCTGGAATTCTGACCAGTGGACAGTCAGTGTCTAGATGGGGGAGTTGTGGATCACTACACAGGTAACCTCTGAGATCTCAAGGCATCCAGTGTATGCACTATCAGTGTGTATTTTCAGACCTTTTTCACTTGAGTGCTTTGTGACTGTCTGCTTCATTGTATGATCCTGCTAAGAAGTCAGTGAGGAGATTTATGCTTACACATTGGTCTTTTTATGTCTTGGCCTCTGTTGGCAATGCCCATGTTAGGTGTAAGCATGCTTCTTGTCTTCTCACCATGTACAGAATACCCTTCAAAGCCTGTCTGCCCTGCTTGGTGGGAGACTCATATACAGTCTCTGGGCTAGAGAAGACTTTGGAGATCATTCAGGTCAATCCCTTTCTGGAAGAGCAATCATTTTGAAAGTTCTATGATAAACATGAGCTCTTCACATTACCTCTCATGATGGAGAGCTCACTGTCTCTTGAGAAGAAGAAAGTCTTTCCTCACACCGAGTTGAGGTCTGCTCTAGGAAGCACAGGGTCACACAGTCAGTCAAATGACAGACCTGGGACAGAGCCAGATTTCTGGATTCCTCGTCAAGTGCTTTTTTAAAAAATTTGCCATATTGTGATGTCTTGAGGTCCAAGTACTGACCCCAACTCTGGGAAAGATGATTCACTGAGCTGAACAGTGTGCCTCAAGAGAGCAGGGAAGATTGTTGAGATTGTGAGAAAAGAGAAATCTAGTCTGATAGCAGAAATATCTCAGTTTGAGTTCTGGTTGATACTACAGTAGTCCCCCCTTACCTGAGGTTTTGCTTTCTACAGTTTAGTTTGCTGTTAAAAGCAATCCAAATACATTAAATGGAAAATTCCAGAAGCAAACAATTCATGTTTTAAATTGCACACCATTCTGAGTAGGGTGATGAAATCTCGCACTGTCCTGCTCTGTTCTGCCTGGGACATGAACCATCCCTTTGTCCAGTGTATCTACACTGTATGTGTTACTTGCCAGATAGTCACTTAGTAGCCACGTTGGTTATCAAATTACTGTTGTGGCATCACAGTACTTGTGTTCAAGAAACCTTTATTTTACTTACTAATGGCCCCGAAATGCAACAGTAGTGATTCTGGCTATTTGATATGCCAAAGAAAAGCTGTAAATTGTATGTATGTACAGGCATGCCTCAAAGATATTGTGGGTTTGGTTTCGGGCCACTGCAATGAAGTAAGTATGGCAATAAGGCCAGTTGTAATCTTTGTTGATGTCTTGGCTTCATTTTGTAAAATACACAATATTTGTGAAGCACAATAAAGTGAAGTGCAATAAAACAAAGTACATCCATGTAGGAAAAGTCAGAGTATGTATAGGGTGTGGCACTACCCATGGTTTGAGGCATCCCAAATTGGGGGTCTTGGAACTTACTCCCCGTGGATAAGGGGGATTATTGTGCTTTCTGTGTGACCTTGAGCAGGTTACTTTCCTTCTCTGAGCTTGCTTCCTTGTATATAAAATACAGAGAATAATCTTTGCCTTTTCTCCCTCTTGGGAGAATTATAAATCTCACATAAAAGAGCAGATTAGAACTCTGAATTCTGAAGTATAACGCAGAAGCATTGGAGAGGGTCATGTAGTAAATGGACTCACATCCTTTTGGCTGCACAGGTTCGAGAGGCCTTGAGAAAAGCAGAGAAGGAGCTGGAATCACACAGCTCATGGTATGCTCCAGAGGCCCTTCAGAAGTGGCTGCAGTTGACGCATGAGGTGGAGGTGCAATACTACAACATCAAGAAGCAAAATGCCGAGAAGCAGTTGCTGGTGGCCAAGGAGGGGGTGAGACATGCTCTCCTGCTGCCCTTTTCTCCTTCCCTTTCACCTGTCTTTCCTCCTTTCTGCCTCTCTCTATCCTTCCTCTTGGGCAAAGAGATATCCTGGTGCTGGGTGCTATTTCTTTTCCTAATGTACAGCTCCTGATAATGTCCTCGAGCTTCTGGACCAGGGAATGAGGGTGTGGGGGTACTTCTACCTGCCTCCTGGGAAAGGTGCAGCAAGTGGGAAGACTGCCAGCTCTATACTGTCACGGGGGCAGAGCCCTCCTGGTGCGAGAGTATTGTCAGGGGATCCCTTTGCTTCTCTTGATTCCTTTATTTTCTTTCTTCCCCTACTCTTTTCCCTCTTCTTGCCTTCCTTTTCCTTTTCCCATCTTCTCTTCCTTTTTCTTGTGCAACCTAAGCTGTACTGGGAGGAGAACCCAGCCACAGAAAGGCATTCCTCATTTTTCCAATGCCTAATCCCTGCTCTTTTTAATCTGAGGGCCTCACCTTTACAGGCTGAGAAGATAAAAAAGAAGAGAAACACACTCTTTGGCACCTTCCATGTGGCCCATAGCTCTTCCCTGGATGATGTGGATCACAAGATCCTAACGGCTAAGTAAGTAGCACCTGTTGCCCAGCTCTGGTGATGCCATCCCATCCTCAGAGTTTGAGGGTGTTTGGGGCTTCCAACCCCAGTTCTATTTCCTCATTGGTTGCAGAGCAGCTCTGGTCTCCTGTCCCATCCCTTATCCAGCTCCCACCTTGCTCTTAAGTTTATGATTTAATTGTGTTTCTTACTTACACAGATCCCCTCAAATTGTTCACCTAAGAGGCCTGGTTACCTTTGAGCCTCACACCCAGCCCAGCCTGCCATTCTCTTTCATCTGTCCTCAGGCAAGCTCTGAGTGAGGTGACGGCAGCACTGCGGGAGCGCCTGCACCGCTGGCAGCAGATTGAGATCCTCTGCGGCTTCCAGATTGTCAATAACCCTGGCATCCACTCACTGGTGGCTGCCCTCAACATAGACCCCAGCTGGATGGGCAGTACACGCCCCAACCCTGCCCACTTCATCATGACTGACGACGTGGATGACATGGATGAGGAGATTGTGTCACCCTTGTCCATGCAGTGTAGGTGACCTCTTGTGTGGGGATGAGGGATGGAGCCGTTGATGCACAGACAGGCTAAGTCATTGACCACTGCCGTGCTTAAACAGTATGTGGAGCAGATACCCAGGAAGACAGTTCAACTCATGACCTTGGTTAATAAAGCACAATTCGCATCAGAATAGTCCTTTATAGTTGTCCTTTGAGTGGTTTTTCCTTGCTTAATGTTCTGTCTGCCCTTTTGGGTCTAAGTGTGTCTCCCTTTGGGCACTAAGTGTGTCTCCCTTCGCTCTGTGTTTTTTAAATCCCTTTATTTACCACCCCCCTCCATCTACCTTTATAAAAATAATCTCCTTAGTGGTTCATGATCTAAAAATTGCATTTATTTTAACTCATTTGATTTATCTTATTGCTTTTGTTTTTATTTCATATTCCTTACTCTTAATTGCTAAAGTAGATGAATGGAATGATGTTTCTTTCTGGCTTTTGTGTGAGACCTCAGGAAGCAACAGTCCCTCAAGGTGATAATAGCCCTAAATCCTCCAAGCCAGAAACACATTCTTGTCCAGGAGGGGTCTGCTGCACAAGCATGTCTGGCTTTCCACCTGAACTCTTGGACCTCCCCACCCTTGTCCTGGATTTTTCCTTTCCCTTTTCTCCCCTGTTAGTGATAAGAGCTGAGTAGAGCAGGGTTGAAAGAGACAGCACTCTATGGGAATCTTCAGTGAATGAAGGAACTTATCCCTTGCTGGGATGAAGTCTTCTCTGGATCAGAGGGTATTTTACATAAATAGAATACAGCCTTATGGAAAAGCTGTTGTTCTGGGCCCCTATCTCATGGGTGCAGAAGGGATGGCAAAAAGCTGGGGCTGGGTTAGTGGTTTACCTTCAGAAATCCAGACTCTTTAATCACACTGGATTCCAACTCCAGACAGGATTTATTTGTAAATTTCTTCAATGATACTTTGCCTCTGATCAAGCCTCTTTGTCTCTCTGGTCTTATATCTTCTCTGGCCTTTTACTCAACAGCAACAAGATTAGGATCACTGGCAGGCAGAGCCTGATCCTTGAATTAAAGATTTCTTTGTTCTCTGGGTTGGGAGGACCCTTCATTAGCTCTGAGCTACTCACCCCTTGCCCCTTGGCCCTTCCCTTATCTCATTAGTGGGCAAGCTGAAGCCCTCTGTAAATCAGATTCTCTTCTCCTTTTGGCCTGGCTGTTGGACCCTAGATGCTGCCTGGCTGATGGGGCGTAGGTTCAGTGACCGCTCTCTCTGCTCAACATCCGCCGGCTCGGATGATCAGTCCCTCTGGAAATACCCGGGTTTGAGGAGCCCCTTTGGGGCTTTTGTTTTTCCAATTTTTGGAACTAAACCAACACTCCTACCCCCATGGGCCCCTTCTCCTGCCTGTTTCACTCCCCTGCCTGCTCCCTCAATTCCTTAAGCACTGTCCCTACTAACTGCAAGGAGGGGTTCGGGGGTGAGAAGAATCAGCCTTCTCAGATGAGGGGTGGAGAGAGAACACCCATGGTGATGGAAGGCTTAGGCTTCTCCTTTTAGCCCAGCTAGGCAGATGTCCTGGTGGCCTTTCTTCTAGCTGGGCTGGGATGGGAAGAGGGAAGGAAAGATCCTCTTCCTCTTTTCTCTTTTTCATGTTTCTCCTTTTTCCTCTCTGTTTCTCCTTTTTTCTCCCTCCCTATTCCATGTGTCCTTTCCCTCTTCCACTCCATTTCATTCTTTGGAAGCCACCAGGCTTAGAAGCCCTGCTTTCCCATCTCTCCATCACCATGGAATTGTGCTCTCTCCCTGGTGGCCCTTCCAAGGCTTCTGCCACCCTGTAACTTGGCCTTTTTCCTATTTTTAGGGAGAAGGCAGGGAGGCCTATCTGTCAGGGTAGAGGAGAAAAAACAAAGGTGTGAATTCTGTTTTCAGCTGGGGCTGGGAGTAAGTCCAAGGGGAATGCTCTAGCACATTCCTGAGTTACCTGGTACCCACGTAGCCCTTCACTGGGCATAGTGGCCATCATCTTCCAAGAGCCTGGTTTGCAGCATTGATCCAAGAGCTGGTTCTTTGTTGTTTACATACTTGTTAGAGGGACTTTGGAAGGTAAAAGGAGTTAGTATGAGCATCCATAGTCCCACTATATTTGAGCACCTTTTTTTGAATCTTCTTGTAAAATTTTAATTTTATGTGGTCAAGATAATGAAGACTGACCACTACCACTTACTGATTGCCATAAACTGTGTCAGGTACTTTAAATACATTATCTTGAAGCCTTAAGACAACCTTGTAGGATTTTATAAGGTAGGCATTAAAATAGGGATGTTAGCTGTTCAGGATCACAGCTAGAAGTAGAAAGGCCTGGTTTCAAACTAGTCTTTTATAAGCCATAGCTCAAGGTATATTTTCTTTTACATAAAATTTTGTGTCCTTTTGATTTCCCTAAGCATTTTAATAGGCATTTTTATGTGTTTAAAATCTTTTCATAGACAGCATTTTTAATAGGTTATAGCCTTCCAGCTAATACATCCAGTTGGATTTTCCCATTGTTCCACCTTTGTTTGCTTTCATGCAATTATTAAGAATGATGTGATGAACATGTTTGTGTATAAATCCTTGTCTAAACCATGAATTACTTCCTGAGGTTGGCTTTCTAAAAAGGCTGGTTCTTAGTGCTCTCCCGAACCTTGCCCCAAACCCCTATCCTACCTGTCCTGCCTGTGTCCTCCCACTAACTGAATTGTCATATCCCTTTATATTAACGTTGGCCTCCCTCCTTTGGAATTGCCACTAAAACTGACCTGGGCACCTCACTTTCAAATTTCCCCTTTTAGGATCCCTGGTGGGAGGTTTTGGGGAAGAGGTGCTCCATTCTTCAGATTGGTCACTAGAAGCCCAGAGTGGTCTCCAGCAAGCATTTTTCCATGGGCAAACCTGCTTGCCTACCAGCCCAAAGTAATCTGGCCCTTCCTCACACTGTCTTTACTCTTCTTGCAGCCCCAAGCCTGCAGAGCAGTGTCCGGCAGCGCCTGACGGAGCCACAGCATGGCCTGGGATCTCAGAGGTTGGTAGAGGGTGAGGCTGGCCACTTCTTGACAAGCCGGGCATCTCTGCGGCGAATGCGCAGCCTTTCATCTGGACAGTCTTTCAGTTCTGAAGGCCACGGGACCAGCTCTCCATCTGCCTCTGCTTCTTCCTGTTCCTCTACCACCACCACCACTACCACCACCACCACTACTTCCTCCTCCTCCTCCTCCTCCATCACCACCATCCATGTCCACCCTGTTTATTACCACCAAAGCACTTCCTACTTCCTCCAGATGGAGCCCTACCCTGACCCACCCACTTCTGACAGCACCGCTGTGATGCCTGGGCATTCAGAGAGCTTGGGGTATCAGCTATCTCTCTTCTCTTTCTTCCCTTACTTCCCTTTCTGCTGCCTATACCTTGGCCTCTGCCCACTGGCTGCTGCTTGGTCAGCTATGGGGGTGTGTGCAGTATGGCATCTTCTCCTTGTCCTGTCCTTTCCTAGCCCTGGGATTCCTTAGGATCAGGCTAACTCCTCACACCTTTCTTCCCTACTGTGTTTGGATTTTCTGACTCTAACCCCCTCCCTCATGGTCCCATAGCACTTTTGCCTAAGCTATGTACTTTTACATCTGTTACCTCAGTGGAGTCCTCACTTCCTTTACTTCTTCATCAAAGATTTATTGATACCTACTCTGCCAGGCTCTGCTGGTCATGAGGATTCATAGATGATAAGATACAAGCCCAGCCATCAGAATTATGGTCTGACCTGAGAGAGGTACATAAATGATTATGGAACAATTTGCTAAGTGCTATGGGGGTGTTGAGGAGGGAGTGACTAACTGTATTCTTGGGTGGAACACTTCACAAAAGAGATGACATTTGTGCTAACATCCTGTGTATGGTCAAAGGAGAAAATGTATTCTAGGCCAAGGTAACATTATATGCAGAGACATGGAGATTCAAGAGAATCTGATATTTGTGGTTAGAACATTGGATATGTGTCGGTGGGAAGGGGTAGAAAATGAGGCTAGAATAATGGAGGGCTCTGAGTGACGAGGGGCTTTGACCATTACCCTTTAGGAGGTGGAGAACTGCAGAAGAGTTTCTACAAGGAAGTTAATTGGTCAGATTTGCATTTTAGAAATAATATGTTAGTGGGCTATATAAAGTAAAGAAGGAGACAACAGGAATTTGGAAATCATTATAGTAGAGCACTAGGGAAGTAACAAGGTCTTGGGGTGGGAAGGAGAGGATTAATTTGGTAACTGGCTGTGAGCAGTGAAGGAGAGGGAGGAGTCTGTGATGACACCCAGGTTTCTAGCTTGGATGACTGAGTGGATGTACCCTTCAGGGAATTAGGGAGCATAAGAGGGTAAACACATTTAGGGGATTTGAATACGAAAAGTTTGTAGGTGGGGCAGGCATTAAAATAGTCACTTTCTGAGCAGGAAGTTAAGGCTCTGGAAGGTTAAGTAGTTTTCCCCGGGACCCATAGCTAATTAGGAGCAGAGCATAGACCAGACATAGACTAGAACTTGGTTTTCCATTCTAGGATACTCTGTTGGATATTTTTGTCCTTCTACAAGGTCTCAGTAAGTGAACTGGATAAGAATTGGTGGAAAGCTTTCTCCCACAGCTTGGTCTGGCAGCTGTAGGGATTGGCCTTACTGATACCTCAAGATGATAGGGTAGGGTCAGAGATAGTAGCCTTGACATTGTCTGGAATAAGCTTAAGGGATCCTCAGAAAGTCTCTCTTCTGTGGAAGAACCTCTCATCTCTGAAGTTGTGACCACAGCCTAACAGGCCTGGCTTCTGGGCTGTAGCCTGCTTCCCTTGTTGCTTTGTTTGGGTTCTGCCTCATTCTGGATACCAATCTGTCTAGCTCTGCCCCTTGTACCTCTGGATAGTTATCCATGAGGGCCTGTTCCTTTTTCTTTTACAAAGGAACTGCCTTTACTAGCATTATCTCTCAGCAGAGCTGCTCATCTTCATTCTCATCTTCATTTTCATCCAAAAGCCTAGGCAGGGAGACTGCCCCTCCCAAAATAGGTGGAAACGACTGAGTTCGTGTGGGGGCACTAGGAGATGCTATGAATCTCATGCTCCAAGGCCCAAGCTGAGGCCACTGGGGAGGTTGGGTGGGGAAGTACCTGCATCCACCTGGCCTGTTCACTACTTAATTTTCTTTTGCACCATGCACCAGAGGATCGTCTCTAAAGGCAAACAGGCTCTCTAGTAAGGTCAGTAGCTTGGGATGGGAGCGCAAAGCAGCCCAGCCTTTGGGGAGGGATACCACTGGCCTGAATTGTGTCAAAGATTCAGGGAGGGAAGGTGAGCTTGTCTCAGTGGACCTTGTCCCTCCTACATTTACCCAGGCCTCCTCCCAAGTTCTTATCTTGCTTTGGGAGTCCCAGCTGATGAGGAAGGCATAGAAAGATGGGAAACAAAACCAAATAGGGCTGTCTGGGAGGGCCCCAACCCTTAGACCTCTCTTCCTTGGCATTAGAAAGGTAGGCTCCTAGGATCCTCACCCCCTCAGCCTAGAGGGTCCCTTTCCCAGTGTAATTGCTCCTCAGAACTTCCTTGGCACCATGCTTGGTGGTAGATCATATGTGTGTGGAAGAGGCAGGATATGGAGAGTATCACCTTAGGGCTTAGAGAAACAAGGGCACATTTAGATAGAAGCAAGGGCAGCATCAGATACTATGAAACCAAATATTGGTAAACACTAGAGTATGTGGCTGAAACAGTATTTGTAGAATGGGAATTGGAGCTGGAATTGTTTTCTGCTATCCCTTGTTTCTAGGACGGTACTGACTTGTGAGGTGGCTGCTTAGTTAATTGTTTCCTACTAAGAATTAAACCTACAGGGTGGGGAAAAAAGTAGCTTTACAATGTGAAAAATAATACAATAATAAATAATAATACAAGAATAAATTTAGTGTTTCACGTACTAACAACTATAAACCTATTTTTACCCACTCTTGTATAATAGTTATGAGCCAACCTCTGGCTTTTGACTATTTTAAAGGCCTGGAGATCTACCTAATTTTTGACCCACAAGTGTCCTCTCCAGGTCCTGTGGTGCTCTCCTCTCCCACTCCAGACACTTTCCCTTCAGCTTCCTCACTTGGGTGTTTAAGCATTTCCCTGGCCCTCTCCTCAGCCTCTATTGTGGGTTCTCAGGCCTCTAGGAAAGAAGAAGGAAGGTTAAGGGATGGGCAGGGGGCCCCCCCACCATATGTACCCTTTGCTCTGTAGAGACAGGAGGGGTGGTGTCCAGAATTGGTTCATGGCCTTCTTAGGAATTAATTGCTAGCTCCTAAAAGGGTCTTGACTTTCTGGACTAGCCCCTGTATGTGCATGTCCTGTGTGCGGTGCCACGTCCCCATAACTCAGCCTTGCAAAGAAGCCTCTCATGTCTGGCCCACATATGAGTCTTCCAGCTTTGCCTGGACTCATTGTCTTTGCCAGCATATTTGATCCTCCAAACAGTTTTGCAAGATAACTGAATTGGTATTATCTTCCTTCATTTGGCCTGAATTGAGGACCTGAAAGGTTAGATGATTTGTCCAAACCTCAGGCAGAGATGGAAATTGAATCACACCTTATAATTTCTAGTGTGCAGCTCTTCTGAACCACTGGTCCTTAAAGGCCAACATCCTGTCTTTCTGCACCTCCCTCCATTTTCCCTTCCAGCAGAGCTTTGAGAAAGACACCATCCTTCCTGCTGCCAACCGACTTTGGTTTGAACTTTGAAATGTTTCTCTTGACCCCCTTTGAAACCTGTGAGAGGGTTGGAAGAGGCAGCATTCTGGCCTCTGGGGTGGGTGAGAGATTGTTTGCAAGGCTGTTCTAACCATCTCCTCCCCAGCTTGGGTCAGGCCCACTTACTGCATGTGTCCTGTTTTTTGGCGGGACCTGGCCCAGACTGAATGTGTCTCAGGGTGTGACAGGAGTAAGTGGGGGAGGAAGGCATGAAAAATGGTGACTTAGAGCAAGATGTGGGTTCTGTATTAGTTTAAGGTTGAGTCATAAGAAATCTAGCCAGCTATGGGAAAGCAGAGATGTTATCAAGGAGGATGCCTGTGGCATTAAAGCCTATGGCTGCTGATTTAGGGCCAAGCCATTCATTAGGGGTGGGCCCAGGCATTTAGAAAGCTCTCTGCCCAATGGGTGACGGTATAATGACATTTGTTTTTGCTTCTTGTCTGTCTCTTCTCTCCCCATCACTCTTCCCTTTCGTTTTTTCCTCTCCTTGGTCCTGCTTCTCCTGTTGCCTTTCTTCCTCCCCAATTTTATTCTCTTCTCCCTGTCTCTTCTCTAATTTATCTGCATTCCCTGTTCCTGCCTCCTCTCTGATCCTGTACTGTTGATCTGCTCATCTTCCTTCTGTTTCTTATTCCTCTCTCTTTCCTGCATACCTGTTCATCCTATCTTATCTCCTGCCCCTCTCTTTCCCCTCATTTTCATACCCTTTCCTGTCTTTTCATGTTTTCTGTCTCTCCTCTTCAACTTTCCCCCTTTCCCCCTCTACCCCACCCCCATCCTGTATGTATTCCTTCCTTCCTCTCTGCCTTGTCTTTCAGGGATTTGACCCATTCCGATTCGGAGTCCTCCCTCCACATGAGTGACCGCCAGCGTATGGCCCCCAAGCCTCCTCAGATGATTCGTGCTGCAGATGAGGCTCTTAATACCATGACTTCCAACGGCAGCCACCGGCTGATTGAGGGGGTCCACCCAGGGTCTGCGGTGGAGAAACTGCCTGACAGCCCTGTCCTGGCCAAGAAGGCACTACTGGCGCTGAACCACGGGCTGGACAAGGCCCACAGCCTGATGGAGCTGAGCCCCTCAGCCCCACCTGGTGGCTCTCCACCTCTGGATTCTTCCCATTCTCACAGCCCCAGTTCCCCAGACCCAGACACACCATCTCCAGCTGGGGACAGCCGAGCTCTGCAGGCCAGCCGAAATACACGCATTCCCCACCTGGCTGGTAAGAAGGCCATGGCTGAGGAAGATAATAGCTCCATTGGCGAGGAGGCAGACTCCAGCCCAGGCCGGAAGAAGTTTCCCCTCAAAATCTTTAAGAAGCCTCTTAAGAAGTAGGCAGGACGAGGGTGGCAGTGGTAGGACAGCTTGTCCTTCCTTGCTCTTCTGCCTCCCCTTCTCTGCCTTCCAAGATAACTGGCCCCTAGAGTGGGGCATGGGAGGGGTTGGCCCGGGGCCTGGGCACTGTAGATACCTGCCCCCCTCCTCCTTGGGTCCTTCAACATTATTTATTAACTGACCACCATGGCCTGCCTGCCCTGCCTCCCTCCCAACCATGGGCTGCTGCTATTGCTCCCTCTCCACTTCAGTGCATGTCTTAGTTGCTGTCCCCTCAGCTACCAGCTCCACCTCTGAGGTCCAGCTTCTGTCTCTGCTGTCCCAGTTTTGAGGTTTGGTTTCTTGTTTTTCTCTTGTCTTCTGCTTTCAGGTTCCTTCCTCTCACCACTTCCCAAGTTACCCTAGCAGCTAGGGGGGAAGATAGGAGTAACTTCTGACACTTGTGCCTCAGATCAATTTCACCCCACCTACGATGGTTCTCTTTGCCCTAAACTGGGTCCTAAGGCCTAATATTTGAGGTTTATTTTTTGGGAGTATGGTGGGCCAGAGGAAACCTCGGCCTGGAGCTCACTTAGGTCTCCAGGAAGTAAAACCAGTTCCCAAAGAACAAGTCACTAGAGAGTTTTAAGGAGGGGCCAAGCTAAGGGATAGATAGATACTTCTCTTAGTTGGAGGATGAGTAGATGCCACAGTTGGGGGCTACAAGGCAGTCACCTTTTATCTCTGTTCACCCATACCTGCCTCTCTCATCCCTGCTCTCCTGCACTGCAGGAGGGTTTGTCTACAAGAGGTGCTGCCCAAATGCTCCCTAAGCATCGGTAATCCTGGTGCTCAGGACAATCGGCTCCTCTGGCCATAGGAGCCTCAGCCATGATACAGGGCTCTAATGGGCCCAGGAGCTGTTGGGCAGGATATTGTTGCATTTGAACCAAAAGACAGTTTAAAATTGAAAAAAAGAAATCTGAATTTCCCAAGTGCCTGCACCACATATTCCCCTTGTCAGACCCCATTTTCATGTTACTGCATACCCTGGGCTAGAGGCTCAGAAGGGACACAGCCAATTTAGGGAAGGTTGTGGTTAAGGAAGAAGGTGTAGGTGAAGGTGGCTATGTGACCACTTCCCCCCACCTTTCCCACCCTCCAGACAACTCTCTCCCTTACCTGTTTTTGCTATGGCTATAAAGGTATTTTCCCCTCTGTCCCACTCCCTGACATGCCTTTACTCTGGGATCCTATTTTGAGCCTGGGGTAGGGTCACCTGGGGCTGGTCTTAGGAGGGGGCTAGGCTGCAGACTGCCTTGTACCCCCTGGACACCCTCACATGGGTTTTTCTGTGTTATTTCATAAAATTCTTTGAAGTCCAATAAAGCATGTAGGAGATTTTAACCTCTGCTGGCTTTGACTCTCATTGTGTTCTCTGTGCTCTTTGTGGCATAGCACACAGGATGAAGAAGAGACTATATCTGCTCTGCCAAGGTAAAATGAAACTGATACACATACCCAAAAGCTCTTTGGGTGGAGTTACCAGATGGAAAACAGGAAGTCCCGTTAAATTTGAGTGTCAGATAAATAATAATGTTTTGAGTATAATTATGTCCCATGCAATATTTGGAACATACTATTTTCTTTTATTTGCTAAGTCTGGCAATCCCCTCTATGGACCACCTTGGCCCTACCTATCCTCTAGCTACACCTATGGCCAATGACTTCTAGAATTATGTCACAGGTCAACAAACAAGTGTTGGTGAGGATGTGGAGAAAAGGGAACCCTTGTACACTGTTGGTGGGAATGCAGACTGGTGCAACCACTGTGGAAAACAGTATGGAGGGTCCTTAAAAAATTAAAAATGGAACTGTCTTATGACCCAGAGATTCCATTTCTTGGGTATACATCAGAAGAAACCCAAATGCTAATTCAAAAGAATACATGCATCTCTATGTTCATTGAAGTGTTATTTACAATGGCCAAGATATGGAAGCAATCCAAGTGTCCATCAATACACAAATGGATAAAAAAAGCTGTACATATATACAATGGAATATTATTCAGTCATAAAAAAGAAATCTTACAATTTGCAACAGTATGGATGGACATAGAGGGTATTATGCTAAGTGAAATAAGTCAGTCATAGAAAAACAAATACCATATGACTTCACATATGTGGAATTTAGAGGACAATATAAATGAACAAAGAAAAAGATTCATTGATGCAGAGAACACATGGCTGCAGAAGGAAGGAGTAGGGGGACTGCGTCAAAAAGCTGAAGGGATTAAGCAGTACAAATTGGTATTTATAAAATAGTCATGGGAATGTAAAGTACAGCATAGGAAATATAGTCAATAATATTGTAACAACTACGCTACCAGGTGGGTACTGGAAATACAGGGGTGAACTCTTTGAAGAGTATATGGTTGTCTAACCACAATGCTGTGCACTTGAAACTAATACAAAAAGTATTGAATGTAAACTGTAGTTGAAAGATAAAAAAATACAATAGTATTTTCACATAAAAAAATTACAAGGAGATTGGCATCTGGAGAATACATACTGCTAAAGAATTATCTTGCAAGTTAAGGCTTCTCCTTTTACTATAAGACTATAAATTTAAAAAAAGACTTTTTTCCTTAGAGAGAAAAAGAAACCATGAAAGCTTTTAGGGAGGTGATGCCACATGAAGTTTCATACAATTCAGTTCGTGTAGCCCAAACCACAAGCTTCTACATCAGCTTTGTATATTACATCTCATCTACTCTTTTTTAAAATTATATTTTATTGATTATGCTATTACAGTTGTCTCATTTCTCCCCCATCATTCCTCTCCACCCTGCACACCTCCTCCCACCCACATTCCCCCGTTTAGTTCATGTCCATGTGTCGTAAGTTCTTTAGCTTCTACATTTCCCACACTATTCTTGCCCTCCCCCTATTTTCTACCCACCGTCTATGCTACTTATTCTCTGTACCTTTTCTCCCTCTCTCCTCCTCCCACTTCCCTGTTGCTCATCTACTCGTCTTCTCCACATTGTCACCAAGCCATGTCTACTCTACCTCCACACGGCATTCTTGCTGACCCTGTCTCTCACTATCCACTGAAGAAATCTAAAAGCAAATGGGTCTTGATCTGGCCCTTCTCAAAACCCTTCCAGGGTTCCCACCTCCGTCAGGATAAAATCCAAGCGCCCTTGGCCTAGGAAGGCTTTTCTCCCAATCAGACTTAAGTGCTGGGCTTTATTCTGTCTCAAGAGCCCTGGGACTCTGGGCAGCCTCCGGCCATAGATCCCAGGCCACAAGCTCACATCGGACGGCAGCCTCGTGTTACAATGGTACCGTAGTCAAGACAAGAAAATGTTTTGGACGGTTGGTTTTTAATAGTTATTTCAAAAATACTCGAACCGTTTTAACCCAAGGACACGGTGCCGAGAGGGGAGTGGCCAGGACTGGCTGGCTCTGCGTACTAGGCCCCGTCCCAGGCTCGGCTTTGCCTGCACCCAACATGGCGTCGAGAGCTCAGCATTCCCTCCAGGGGAGTCCACCTAAAGCACCGTGTGAGCTGCCGTCAGCTGGCCCCTCCCCATACCGAATATGGCGGCCGCCGAACAGCCTTCCCATCAGGCATGCCCGCGTCCTCTGCCGCGGTGGGAGAGGCAGGTTTTCCGGAGCCACGCCTCCGTTCAGCGTAGAGGTTAACGGGAGATGCTGATTTTCTGCTATTCCCTCACTGTCCACTGGCCGGGCTCGGCAGCATCGAGTAAACGTCAGTCGAGATACGTCACATATCGTCTGCGTCTCGGGTGGCGGGAGCGGGAAGGAGATTCGGATTGCCGCGCCTTTGCTCTGAGGAGGGAAGTGCTGTGTGGTCCAACTCAACTCCCTGCACCGAAGCAGCCCCTAGAGTTTGACCGTTCTCACTCACCAATCTTCTACATCCTGCCGGCGCCTCAGCGCTGCAACCCCGTTTGGAATCCGTGCCGCCTCAGCCACTAGCTGCGATGCATGTGATCAAGCGAGGTGAGAGGCCAGGAAGGGGACGGTGGGGTAGTGGGGGAGCGGGTAAGGGGACGCAGCTGCCGCAGCCGGAGCAGTTAGCAGCACCCGCCCGCCTCCGCCGCTTCCCGCCCTGCCCGCCGCGGCTTCCCGCCTAGTCAGCATTGCAGGGCCTACGGGCTTCCCTCAGTCTCCCTCCCCACACCGCCCGCTCTGATCTTCAGTCTGCGCCGCTTTAGCTTTGCCATCCTGCGGCGTTTTAAAAGAGTAACCCCTTCACCTTTACCGAGTAGTTCCTGTGTGCGCTCAGCACTTTCCAGGCAGTATTTTTTTCCTCACCACGAGTCCCTGAGGTAGGTTTCTCAGGTCCACTTAACAGATTAAGAAACTGAAGTGCAGAGAGAGGTTCTGTGACTGACTGATGGCAGAGTTGATCTTTCGTGTGGGGTGAGGTAGGGGTGCGGGTCAATAAAACCGGATTTCACACGCGGACATCTCCCTGGAGTTTGCCATTTATAGGATGCGTGTTGCCATTTGTCCCAGGAGTAGTCAGTCCCAGAGGGGTTTGGGACAGTGACTACCTGCTCTTCCCCGTGATGGGAAGCGATACTGAATGGGCCTGGGGGCGAGGGGTGGCGGGGGGTTGGGGGGGGGGGAGACATCTGACTAGATGGGGTCTGGGACAGCCGGGCACTTGTATTCCTTCCTCAACAGTTATTTCCGGTTAGACTTGTTGAGCACCTCGCTTGTGCCAGCCTTTTGCTTGGTATGTGAAGTTAGAGACAGGGAAAGGGCTTAATCAGGTTAGGGGAAAACAAGGCAAAACGTACTTTTAACGGAGAACCATGTGAGACAGATAGGAACAAGTTTTGAATTGAATCGACTTGTCTATGTTGAAGCAATAAAGTTATTTCACAATTGTAGGCACTTAGTAAATTCTAGTGGGCTGACTGGATGTTTGTTTTATCCACTAGGCTCAGTTTCAAAGATGGGACTTTGTGCTCACACTTACCACTGGACCTGCCATGAATAAATGCTCAGAGAATGAATGAGAATAATTATTTTTAAATATAGGATATAATGAGTGCTGTGGGTAGGCAGGTAGTTGATTTGGTTGTGGCCAGGTAGTTTCACTATAGGCAAGAGATGAAGAAGTGGACAGTGATTGGCCCTTCATCCTGTCTTTAGTATCTTGAGAACATTTTCTGAATTTCCCTAGTCTCCCATTTCGGCTGATGAGGCCAAAGACATACATAGTGCACTTTTATTGGTTAAGCCCTGTGATTCAGAGATGTACATCAAGCTTTTTAGACCTGTAGAAAAAGGTATGGAAGGATGAGGATGCTCTTATGATAAATCTGTAATAGAGGTGAATTGAAAACATGATGTAGGTTATTGGAGTAGGTAACAGCTTTGTGTTGAATTTTTAACCTTTTGGGTCCACTTTCAAATACTGTAAAAAGTACTACCTATACAAGTTCTAAAAGGCAGGATTTATGTTATTTCTCCAGAGAACATAATGTGATTCAGATGGTTTGGTAGAATCTTTCAGTGTAGCGTTCAGCAAGGCTTGTTAATATACAAAATTGTACTTAGATTTGTTTATTTTATTTTTAAGTTTTTATGTTCTTAGGGTTTGTTTCCTGTTTTTATTTTTGGTATGTCAGTGTAGTAGTAGTTTTTGTTAATTTTATTGTAATTATTCAGGAGGGCAACTGGTAATGAACCTTTAAGTACTTACTGAATGTGCTTATGTCTTGCAACCACTATGAGGGAAACAAGAGGGAGAGGTATTTCCATCTTCAGATTGTTAGGGATGTAGGAATAACCCATATGAATGGAATAGTAGATACATTTTTCTCATCTGCTATCTTGAGCTGTTTTTCTTGTTGCAGAGTATCATATTGCCTAAGGAAGTCAGGTTAAAAAATGAAAGTTGAGAACCACTGGAATAAATGCAATGAAGTTGATTGAGTTGTAAAGTGTGTTTTGGAATTTAGTAGTATCTTGTTTTAAAAACTTTGGATTGTAACTTGTAGCAAAAATAACATTTTTCATAATGACAGTAAACATGCATGTATATGTATGTATATACATAAAGATGAAACAAAAATTTGTAAAATAACACCTTCAAAACTAAATCTAAAGCATCCATTTGCACCCTGATAATCTGTCTTCTATTCCAGATTCTTTCTCTTTTTCCCTTCCCTTCCCTTTCCCTCCCTCATCTCCTTTACAGCCCACTGTATTATTTTACAAATCTGTGTGGATACTCTGCTGGGCACTGAGGTTACAGTGGTGAGTAGGTAGGCATATTTCTGCTTTCAAAGATCTTGGATTCATGTTTTCCTTTTAAGGAAAGCTCTAATACCTAACTGTACTGCTCAACCAACAGGATTTGAAATTTAAAGTTACTAGGAAATGAAGCAGCTTTCTGTAGTGGACTACTAACCCAAGATACTGGACCAGGCCTGTATAGTATACATCTTCATTTTCCCTTTTTTTCTTCAGTTCCTTTATTTCGGCTCTTTCCTACCTCACAAATTTTCCCATTTTTCTTATAGTTCCTTTCCTTCACTTTCTTATCTCACAAATTGTGTGAGAGGCCAAGTGCTAACTAACTATAATACCTACTTCCTTTTGTCTTAATTTCTGTCTAGGAAGATAACTCAACATTGGATATCATCTTTAAACCTATGTCACAGGTCAAAACATGCAACTGGTTGCACACATAGTCAAGGATGTTTGATACCTGGCAATGTCTACCTCAGTAAAGGTACTAGATTTAGAAAAAAAACTTTTTCATTGGGCAGGCATTACAATAAATAAATACATCGTTAGACAGTTTTCAACAACCTGAGAGGAAATTGCTGGGGCTACTGCCAAAACAGGAAAAATCTTTAAATTCCCTTGTACAGTTATCTTAGATAATAAAATTGCTCTTGACCATATTCTAGCTAAACAAGGTGGGTTTTTACTGCTGTTAACATGTTTTGTTGTACTTAGAATAAAACACCTCTGGTGAAATAAAGATAGAACTACATGTAGTCTAGACACAAACCAAATGATTAAATACAGAGCCCATCGACACCTCATGATTCTTTAATATCTTCATCTGACTCACTTTAGGTATTGCCTCCTGTTTCAGATCTATTCTGCAAATTACAGTTACCAGTTTGTTTGCTGTTACAGAGACTTTTACTATTACAAAACTTTGTTTTGCACAGCTCAATGTTATAAAGACAGCAGGCACTCTAATAGTGGTCACTCAGATTTTGAGATGATCACCAAGGCCTATGAGACTTCATAGGAGAAACCTCAAGAACTGCAGAAGATGTTTGCCCTTAAACATGACAGTAAAGTCTTCCTCTGTTTTGATGTTGTTGTTGTTGTTCAAATGTGGCCTAAAAGCTTCAAAGAAAAAAGAAAACCTCTTTCCCTCCTACGTGGGACATGACATACCGGGAATGAATCTTCCTGGAGATGAGGGACCGACGATACTTTTAACTGACCAATGTTGCTTTCTATTTTTGATATCATTTTCCCATTTTTGACATTGCTTCTGTTTTTGATGATGCTCTCAAGGAAAGATCTTGATCAAAAGGGGGAAATGTGAAAATAATATATATGGAACCAGTTTAAAATGGAATTGGAACTGCCATCCCAGGGGAAGTGTCTCACTTGTCTTATTCTTCAAACTTTTGGAATGTGAAAACTGGGCAGAATAATCTTTGGACTGGACCTAAATCGACATTGTATCCCAAACAACTATTAGCAAAGGTAACAAGAAAGCAGCTACTATGACTACCGGACTGAAAGTTAAAAACATTCTTTAAAATTAGCATCACTGTGTTAGCTTATCTGTACCCAAAGAAATTCCTTTCTTTTATTTATGTAATTGTCACTGTCCCCTTTGTCATAAATACTTTTTGCCTTCACCTCTTAATGGGAAGACTGTTTGAGTTTCTGCCTAAACCAGTGCTTTCCAGAATAGCTACTCTTGGATTTCAAATAAATACTTATTACCTGACACTTTGGCCTTTTATTTTTAGATTTACAGACTAATTAATTATGTTATGGGGGTTGCCTAAGGTTAAAGCTATTTAATGGTTGGATATATCCACTATTCCTGGTAAGAGTAAATAGAGGTTGGGCGAACAACTATTAGAAGTTGAACTCAGAATAATAAGACTTTTTGTTAGAAAGGACAAAGAGGAATATGATCTAAGTTCAAAATCATATAAAAGACCAACTAGATAAGGTCTACATGTATTTGTTTCCATATCCTCAAAATATTAAAACTAAGAGGCTGCCTCTGGAAGATTGTCTTGAATTATAAATGGAAAGAAGTACTTCTTTATGTATAATAAATTCAAAATCAATAATTACCCTAGGAGAGTATCTAAGCCAACTTTATCATGAAGGTGTTGGAATGGAGATAGGTTTATAAATCATTTAGCAGTCAGTAAAAGATTAGTACCTCCTGTGTGCTAGGTCTTAGTCCTTGGTCTGGGCACTGGGGAACATATGCAAGTAAAATAAGGTATAAATAAAACATGCAAAAATTTTTTTCTTTTGGAAGTTATATTCTAGTGGATTGGTGGAGAGAATCACAATAAACAAATACAGTAGTCCCTCCTTATTTGTGGTTTCACTTTCTGTGGTTTCACTTTCACATGCCTGCAGTCAACCATGATCCAAAAATATTAAATGGAAAATTCCAGAAATAAAAAATAAATCATAAGTTTTAAATTGTGAGCTGTTCTGAGTAGCTGTTGAAATCTTGCACCATCTGGCTCCATCTCATTGGAGATGTGAATCATCTCTTTATCCAGCATATCCATGCTGTGTGCGCTACTTAGCTGTCTCTTATCAGGTGCCTGTCGAGGTATCAGTGTGTTCATGTGACCTTTATTTTACTTATTGGTTCTGAAGCACAAGAGAATTGATGCTGGTGAGTCAGATGTGCCAAAGGGAAGCTGCAAAGTTCTTCCTTTAAGTGTGCAAGTTCTTGACTTAGAAAAGCATCTACTGAGGTTGCCAGGATCTATGGTAAGAATGAACCTTCCATCTGTGAAACTGGAGAAGGAAAAAAAATCCATGTTTTGTTGTGGAACCTGAGATTGTAAAAGTTACATTTACAATTCATGGTTTATGATGGAAAAGGCATTTCATTTGTGGATGGAAAACATCAACAAAGAATATGTTCCGATTAATGTCAGCATGTTGCTGATCAGAAATCATCAAGCCTACATGAACATTTTAGTGAGGAATTCTGTGAAACAAGTGGCATCAAGACAGTTATTGCAATTAATGGATGATTACACAGATTCAAGAGTAGTTTTGGACTGAAAAATATAAAAATTACTGGAAAGGCTACATTTGTTGATGGACAGACTGCTGCTACATTTCCTGCACAGTTAAAGAAGTTGATTAAGGAGGAAGGTGTGTATGTAGAGGAACAAACATAATATGTATAGGGTTCAGTAATATATGTGGTTTCAGGCATTCACTGGGGTTCTTGGAATGTATCTCTCTTCATGGATAAGGGGATTCTATAGACTATTGTAAAAATTTTTACTTTGATACTGAATGCGATGATCAACAACTATTGGCAGTTTGGACAGAGTAATGATGATTTTGATTTAAGTTTTAAAGAATAATTCTGGTTGCCATATGGGACAAGGGGAGAAACATCATTTGGGAAGTTACTGTAAAAATTCGTCTGACTTACAATGTGAGGGAAACGAAGACTTTCAGAAAAGAATCCCTATTTTTTTGAAGATTCAAAAATAACATCTTCATGAATCTACTGGGATGGTCTGAATCTTTTATGTTAAAATAGCCTTTTGTATTGGGCAGTTTAAAAAGTTCATGTGTTGATTATATTTGATTCTTTGACATTGGTATCTTAATAAGCGCTAACATGAATTGTATGGTTTGATTGTTCAGATGGCCGCCAAGAGCGGGTCATGTTCGACAAAATAACATCTCGAATCCAGAAACTTTGTTATGGACTCAACATGGACTTTGTTGATCCTGTAAGTAAATACGATTTCTGTCTTGTGTTCCTTGCTGTATGTGTTCTTTTTACTTGTCTCTTATCTCTGGCCTTTCTCTCACTTGATATATATTTTAGTTTGGTATTCTGCTTATGGCCTTGAATATAAAATGTGGATTCATTGCATAGAACTTTTTTCCTAAATTTTGGCTCTAGCCTGTGAATTCTGACTTAAGAGAACTAAAAAGTGAGCAGAAAGGAAAACTTCGTTGACATTTTATGTTAGAGACTTCCTTGAATAAATTGTTTTATTCATAAGAGGAAAAGCCTATAGTAAAGCTTGTTCTGGAATTGTGGTCGTTTGGGTAGAAACTGGTTTGAAATTTGCTTTTTTGTTATTTATGTAGAAAAAATACATTTAAGTAGTACAAAATAGATTTCATAGACAACATTTAAAGAGAACAGACTATTCATAAGCAAGTCACTCTGCTTCTCTCCTTATCTTCTATAACTCCTCCACCCCTTATCTAGACTCTGGTAGTCTCTAAAGTATTCTTCTGGTCTTCCTCTAACCTTGTCTTCTTCAAATGCATCTTCAACGTGGTTTCCAAAATCATCTTCCTTTTTTCCAAACCCATCCATATTGCCCCAGCGTTATTTAGGTATTTTATCTGTACTTCTATAGCACTTGTGCTGGCCTCATAACATTAACCACGTAATAGGGAAATTAATGACATGTCTCTGTCCTTTTCTAGAATTAAGGGTGCATTGTATCTTATTCTTGTGATATCCACAATGCTTGGCACATACATAATTAGACACTTGATAGTGAATTTACCAAAATTGTAAAAAAGTAATTTTATACAACTTTAAAGTATCCTTATTATATAAATTCTCTTTTGTATTTAGGAATTCTGGACAATAATTAGAATAATAGAATGTTGGAATGAACTTGAGAGATCATCCTACTTCATCTTCTTTATTTTGTAGATAAGAAAGATCCAGAGAGAGAGAGGGGAGTGATTTAGACAAGTTGGTAGGGGTGTAATGAGAAGAACCAAGATTTCTTGACTTCAAGATAATCTGTTGCCTCATGTAGTGTTACATTTCACAGTACAAGGGTGCTGCTATAGCAGAACCATGCTTTCTAGGGTAGATTCAACTGGTAAAGTCTGTATGTTGTTATATCTGGCACAACACACAGATGTTATTTTATCCTGAGTTCTGATTACTTGCCATGTAGCATCAGAAACTATTTAGAAGACTTCACTACTCTTTTACTGAATATAATTTGTATGCCAGATCTGAGAAGAAAGTGAGCAGGAGCAAAACTTGGTCTTGTGTAAAATATAATTAGAATAGATTGTAAACTAGTAATTACACACTTTTTTGAGAGGGACATGTTTTGGTCAACTGGGCAGTACATTCATTTTCTGTTGGATTAAGCTTTTTAAAAAAAATTCAGTAAACACATATATACAACTTAGTATTTGTTCTTCTTGAAAATGTATGGTAATAACTTGTGCATTGTATATTTTTAAAAGGGGAACCTTTTGCCAAGACAGGAGTAGTTTAGTTGGGTGGGTGTTGTACTGTAAAGTGAAAGGTCACCAGTTTGATCCCAGTCAGGACTCACAGCCTGGATTGTGGGTTTGGTCCCCAGTCCGGGTATGAATGAATGGAAGGGAACTGATCAATGTTTCTCTCTCCCTCTCTTTCTCCCTCCTTCCCCTCTCTCTAAAAAACCAATAAATAAAATCTTTAAAGGGGGAACCTTTTATAATATGGTCTTGAAAATAGTGACGTGAAGTGAGCTTGAATGGGACATGAAGCCAGAAGACTTGTACAGTAACTTTGGGCAAGATTGAGTAACCTGAGCCTCAGGTTCCTCATGTAAAATGGTGGTAGTAATAATATCTGTCTCCCAAGGTGATTATGAAATGTCAGAGATTATGAGAGTTGAGATACTTTGTAATTTCTGAAGCTCTAAAGAAAGAGTGGTCATTAAATTATTTGGTGACTCAGCCCTAACCCTAATTTATACCTTAATCTCTAATTGGAATGATTAAAGCTTAATCAATTTGCTTTTCTGTACTTGTCCTTAGGTAGATTTGGGAGGAAATGGGTAAGTGTGTAGCTGGAACCCCCATCACATAGGGAGACGTTGAATGAAAGATGGGGAAATACTTACAGAATCCTTGGTCTGTTTTTAGCTATTTCCCTGTGAAACTGTTCATCTTTGTTAACTATAAAATATCTATACTTAGATATTTTAAAATTTATTATTTTTAGTGACACCTCTTCATCGTGTATGTAGTATGCATTTTCTGGCAGTTCTGTTGGTTTATGAATTCTTGTTATGAGGTTTCCCATTGTCAACCATTCTAAAAGATAATTATTTAGAAAAGGAAGTTGTTTTATTTTGATATAAATTTGATTGTTTTCCTCAGTGCCATCTTAAGGAAGCTGTTGGTTTTGGGGAAAGCTCAAGTAATTCTTGATTTTATTTTTGTAGGCTCAGATCACCATGAAAGTAATCCAAGGCTTATACAGTGGGGTCACTACTGTGGAACTGGATACTTTGGCTGCTGAAACAGCTGCAACCTTGACTACTAAGCACCCTGACTATGCCATTCTGGCAGCACGGATTGCTGTCTCTAACTTGCACAAAGAAACAAAGAAAGTGTTCAGTGGTGAGTCTAGAGGAAAAATTAGAAAAAATTTAAAATTCTTAGAAAATTTATAAGGGTACTAGGATGAAACCTTGAATGTCAAAAGAAAAGTTACATCTTGTTTTAAAAAAGCAAAATGTGCAAGTTAGTGGCAGAGTGGGGACTAGAACTTCCTAATTCTTCATGCTGCTGACTTGTTGAATGGAAAGGACAGTGGATTTTTTTGTTCTCTCACATGTATGCTTTTTTCTTTTAAGCCCATCATTAGGTAGTTGGTGGTGATATGATTGGAAAAATGAGTAATATATATATTGACAAGTTCTGTGTTAAGCAAAATATTATAGTTAACCTTTGTCACCGTTAGCAAATACTTTATTCCATTGCTGCCATTTTATAGCTCTGGGAATGTGAGAAAGGGAAGGTTAAATAACTTGATATATAAAAAGTCAGATGTTAGACTATGACAGAAATCTTTAGCTTTTGATTCCAGATCTATTATGTGGGGCCTCAAACATTAAATCTCCCTATTTAGTAAGTAGATTTATTGTGAAGATAACAGTTCTCCCAAAATTGATCTATAGATACAAGTTTATTCCAATTAAAATGCCAGCATTTTATGTGTGTAAGTATTGTACATGCAGAGTCAATTACTACTATGATGTCATAAAGAAGAGCAAATGAGAGGTCTTACTAAATGTACATTTATAGATGTGAAGTACTTGGGAAGATAGATTCTGAATTTCAAATTAAAATTTTATTTGTTAGGATAAAAATATTTTTTTGTTTGTTTTCCTATTTCTTCTTTTTTCCTTTTTAAAAATATATTTTATTGATTATGCCATTACAGTTCTCCCATTTTTTCCCCCTTCAGTCCCCTCCACCCTGCACACTCCCTCACACTCATATTTCCCCACTTTAGTTCATGTCCATGGGTCATACATAGAAGTTCTTTGGCTTCTACATTTCCTATACTATTCTTAACCTCCCCCTTTCTATTTTCTGCCTACCATCTATGCTAGTTATTCTCTGTACCTTTTCCCCCTTTCTGCCCTTTCCCTGTTGATAACCCTCTATGTGATCTCCATTTCTGTGGTTCTCTTCCTGTTCTAGCTGTTTGCTTAGTTTTTTTCTGTCTTTGCTTTAGGTGTGGTTGTTAATAATTGTGAGTTTGCTGTCTTTTTACTGTTCATATTTTTGATGTTCTTTTTCTTAGATAAATCCCTTGAATATTTCATATAATAAGGGCTTAGTAATGATGAACTCCTTTAACTTGACCTTATCTGAGAAGCACTTTATCTGCCCTTCCATTCTAAAGGAAAGCTTTGCTGGATAGAGTAATCTTGGATGTAGGTCCTTGCCTTTCATGACTTGAAATACTTCTTCCAGCCCCTTCTTGCTTGCAAGGTCTCTTCTGAGAAATCAGCTAACAGTCTTATGGGAACTCCTTTGTAGGTAACTGTCTCCTTTTCTCTTGCTGCTTCTAGGATTCTCTCCTTCATTTCAATCTTCAGTAATGTAATTATGATGTGCCTTGGTGTGTTCCTCCTTGGGTCCAACTTCTTTGGGACTCTCTGAGCTTCCTGGACTTCCTGGAAGTCTATTTCCTTTGCCAGATTGGGGAAGTTCTCCTTTATTATTTGTTCAGATAACTTTTCCACTTGTTGCTCTTCCCCTTCCTTTCTGTTACCCCCATAATTCAGATGTTGGGATGTTTAAAGATGTCCTGGAGGTTCCTAAGCCTCTCCTCACTTTTTTGAATTCTTGTTTCTTCATTCTTTTCTGGTTGTATGTTTCTTTTTTCCTTCTGGTCCATACCGTTGATTTGAGTCCGTTTCCTTCCCAGCACTCTTGGCTCCCTGTACATTTTCCTTTATTCCACTTAGCGCAGCCTTCATTTTTCCATCTAATTTGCAACCAAATTCAACCAATTCTGTGAGCATCCTGATTACCAGTGTTTTGAACTGTGCATCTGATAGGTTGGCTATCTCCTCATCACTTAGTTGTATTTTTCTGGAGCTTTGATCTGTTCTTTCATTTGGGCTATTTTTTTTTGTCTTGATGTGCCTGTTACATAGTGAGGGGCGGAGCCTTAGGTGTTCACTGGGGAGGGGTAACCCGCCTTGCTGTGTTGTGACGCTGTGGGGAAGGGGTCCAAGAGGGAACAGTGGCACTTGCTCTGCTCTCTGCTGGATTTCAGTCACTTCCCCTGCTTCCCACAAGCAAATTGGGCCCTTCTGGTGCTGATTCTGGGTGGGTGGGTTGTGTATATTCTAGGACCCTGTGGGTCTCTCCAGTGAATTCTCCTGTGAGGCCAGGAGTTTTTCCTGCTGCCTCAATCCCCACAGGTGTCTTTAGTCGGTGATTTGAGGCTTTATTTCCCCACGCTGGGACCCTGGGTTGGGAGGTCTATCTCCCCAGTTGATGCTCCGGGTTTATCTGCGCGTGAAGGTGGGACTGCCCAGTCCACAATCTGCTACCTCACTGGGTCCTCCAGCCACCACCTTGCTGCTAGTCCTCTCAGCCTGGCTGCCCATCTCTGCCCCTCCTGCTGGTCTGGATGAATGTCTCTTCTTTAACTCCTTGGTTGTTGGACTTCATACAGTTCGATTTTCTGTCAGTTCTGGTTGTTTTTTGTTTTTAAATTGCTGTCCTTCTTTTGGTTGTGTGAGGAGGCATAGTGTGTCTACCTATGCCTCCATCTTGGCTGGAAGTCAGAATAAAAATACTGACAAGAGATTATCATTTCTGCTTTTCTTTATTTGCAACCAATAATTCTCAATGGGGTTGGATTATCAATCACCTGGGAATCTTTTTTAAAGAACCCATGTTCAGTGTAATTCTGGAAGCTTGTTTTCTTAAGTGAGGCATTATCTATTCAGCATGTATATGTTGATTGAGCACTTTCTATGCTAATCATTGAGGTAAGTTGGGATGAAAAAAATGATTTTAGAAGCACTGTTTTAAACTGTTACCCAAAGAATGATAGCTGTAAAGTGGTTTTGACCTTTTTCTTTCTTTCCTTTTTTTTTTTTTTAAGATGTAATGGAAGACCTCTTTAACTATATAAATCCACAAAATGGCAAACACTCTCCTATGGTGTCCAAGTCAACACTGGATATTGTTTTGGCCAATAAAGATGTATGTATAATGCTTTTCTGGTAAACATTTAAAAAAAATATATATGTTTTATTGATTATGCTATTACAGTTGTCCCATTTTCCCCCTTTTATTCCCCTCTGCCATGCACACCCTCTCCCAACCGCATTCCCCCTCTTTAGTTCATGTCCATGGGTTGTTCATATAACTTCTTTGGCTTCTACATTTCCTATACTATTCTTAACTTCCCCCTGTCTATTTTCTACCTACCATTTATGCTACTTATTCTCTGTACTTTTTCCTCCTCTCTCCCCCTCCCAATCCCCTGCTGATAACCCTCCATGTGATCTCCATTTCTGTGGTTCTGTTCCTGTTCTAGCTGTTTGCTTAGTTTGTTTTTTTTAGGTTTGGTTATTAATAACTGTGAGTTTGTTGTCAATTTACTGTTCATATTTTTGTCCTTCTTTTTCTTAGATAAGTTCCTTGAACATTTCATATAATAAGGGCTTGGTGATGATGAACTCCTTTAACTTGACCTTATCTGAGAATCACTTTTATCTTCCCTTACATTCTAAATGAAAGCTTTTCTGGATAGAGTAATCTTGGATGTAGGTCCTTGCCTTTCATGACTTGGAGTACTTCTTTCCAGCCCCTTCTTGCCTGTAAGGTCTCTTCTGAGAAATCAGCTGACAGTCTGATGGGAACTCCTTTGTAGGTGACTGTCCCCTTATCCCTTGCTGCTTCTAGAATAATCTCCTTCATCTTAATCTTGGCTAATGGAATTATGATGTGCCTTGGTGTGTTCCTCCTTGGGTCCACCTTCTTTGGGACTCTCTGAGCTTCCTGGACTTCCTGGAAGTCTATTTCCTTTGCCAGATTGGGGAAGTTCTCCTTTATTATTTGTTCAAATAAGTTTTCCACTTGTTGCTCTTCCTCTTCCCCTTCTGGTACCCCTGTAATTTGGATGTTGGGACATTTAAAGATGTCCTGGTTGCTCCTAAGCCTCTCCTGGTTTTTTTGAATTCTTGTTTCTTCATTCTTTTCTGTTTGGTTGTTTCTTTCTTCCTTCTGCTCGAAACAGTTGATTCGAGTCCTGGTTCCCTTCCTGTCGCTGTTGGTTTCCTGTATATTTTGCTTTATTTCACTTTCGGTAGCCTTCATTTGTTCCTTCATTTTGCAACTGAGCTCAATCAATTCTGTGAGCATCCTGATTACCAGTGTTTTGAACTGTGCCTCTGATAGGTTGGCTATCTCTTCATTGCTTAGTTGTATTTTTTCTGGAGCTTTGATCTGTTCTTTCATTTGGGCCATTTTGTTTTGTCTCGTTGGGCCTGTTGTGTATAGTAAGGGGCAGAACCTTAGGTATTCCCAGGGTGGGGCAACCTGCATTGCTTCCTTATGATGCTGTATGTTGGGGAGGAGTCTGAGAGGGAACAGTGCTGCTTGCTTTGCTCTCTGCTGTTTTTCAGTTACTTCCCCACTATCCACAATCAAATTGGGCCCTTCTGGTACTGATTCCCAGGTGGGTGGGTTTGTGTACGTTCTAGGACCCTCTGGGTCTCTCCAGCTAACTCTCCTGAGAGGCTGGGAGTTTCTCCCATTGCTGACTCAACCCCCACAGGTGTTTTCAGTCAGAGGCTTTGAGGCTTTATTTCCCTGTGCTGGAACTCTGGGTTGCAAGGTCTGTTTGGCTCCCCAGTTGTTTCTCTAGGTTTATCTGCACTGAATGTGGGACTGCCTAGTCCACAAGGTGCTGCCTCGCCAGGTCCTCCAGCTGCTGCTTTGCCACAAGTCCTCTCTGCCCAGCTGCCTGTCTCCACCCCTACTTCCAGTCTCCTGGAAGAATATTTCTTCTTTAACTCCTTGGTTGTTGGACTTCCTCCATATAGGTCGATTTTCTGGCAGTTCTGGTTGTTTTCTGTTTTTAAATTTGTTGTCCTTCTTTTGGTTGTGCAAGGAGGCACTGTGTATCTACCTATGCTGCCATCTTGGCCGGAAGTCCTGGTAAACATTTTTTATAGGTTCTTTTTGTTTTTTTAGAGTAACAAGCACATTTTTAAAAATTCAAACACTACAAAAGATACAGGTAAAAAGTAATCCTCTTTCTTTCCCTGTATACTAGCTTTTCTCTCTAGAAACAATTTTATAGCATTTTGAAATGTATTTTCTTAGTGCTATTCTCTAATACATGTGTATGTATACATATATATTTTTCCTTTTAGTGGCAGTCTCCTGTGCATACTGTTCTTGTTAATACTTTATCTTAGAGATAGTTCTTTATTAGCATTTATGATTATCCTGTTCTGTCTAACAGCTGCATAGCATGTGATTATATGATATGTTGTCATTGTGTGTGTGTGTGTGTGTATTGCTGTAGTGGTGGATATTTTTCATTTTTTGCTGCACTGAACATCCTTATATGGTAGTGTTTTGCTGATAGAGTGTATTGCTAAGATAAATCCTTTAAGTGGAATCACTGAACCAAAGAGTTTGTACATTTAAAATTTTAGTAGATAACGTCAAACTGACTCCTAAAGATGTTGCTCAGGTAAAATTTTGAAAGATCTTGCTCAACAACTTAAAAATGACCTACTTGTGTTCCAACTTCTTTCTTAACTAGATCCAAGAAGACGGAAGGGAAAAGTGTCCAGCCAGCCCCATTGTACACAAAATTAATTTACCATGGATATCTGCACAGATGGAAACCAGTTTAATTTTAGGCAATAGAATGATAAGTTGGCTGTCTCTCTAAATATGTGTCTGGTGCATTGTTCATATGTATAATTTTGAGGACAGGTTAAAAACAAAAATAATGTAACAGCTAAAAATTTTACCTGAAAAATAAATATCAAGCAGTTCATTATTTACTCAAGGCCTCTACCTGCCTTTGTCAATAAAGATGCCCTTAATAATTTATGAGAAAGGACCAGATTTTTCTAGTTGTTGGACATGGATCCTTATACAGAAGCACTGATAGTATTTTGTAAAACTGGCTCCATTTATTTCTCTTATCCAGAATGACTGTTTGTACCTGATTGCTTTTGTTTTCCTCCAAATGGCTTTATTAACTACAAATACTCTATGACAATAGAAAGTTCTTTTATAATATCTTATTTTCATAACAGTAGTTTTTATAAAACCTGTTAAAGGACCATGGATATTGAAGAGGCTTAGAATTAATGTAATCCTACATGTTACTGTTTATTATATATATTATGTGCAGTTTTAAATGGTCTAATTTGTATAGTAAAAACATGTATTAGTAAGTATAGTAACCATACTTTGGTCACTAAAAACTTATTGAAGGATAACATGTAGCTCCTTTTATGCTCATGTTCTTTGCTTCTTTAATTAGAGATGTACTATAAAATAATGGAGAGTTTGAAAAGTCACATTTATATTTTTACTTATATACAACTTATATTTGTTCTAGTCTTTTTTTTTTAAAGGTTTTATTTATTTTATTTTTTAGGGGGGGGAAGGGAGAGAGAAAGAGAGGGAGAGAAAAATCATTCAGTTGCCTCTTATGCACTGCCTACTGGGGATTTGGCCTGCAACCCAGATGTGTGCCCTGACTGGGATTCAAACTGGTGACCCTTCAATTCCCAGGCTGGCACTCAGTCCACTGAGCCATACCAGCCAGGGCTCTTCTGGTCTTTTACTGTACATGTGTTTAACCTAATTAGGATACTTAATTTATATAATTTTTTTTCCTTAACATTAGATTTGGAGTTCTGTTCTACAGCAATAACACTTAGTGTTATCTTTTTTGTATCCTATGTACTTTTAATTCTGGAGTCAAGGCTGAAATGTTGTTTTTGTGAAAACAAGTGTGTCTTAATTATGGCATCTTTTTTACCTTCATCAGCGCCTGAATTCTGCCATTATCTATGACCGAGATTTCTCTTATAATTACTTTGGCTTTAAGGTAAATAATGGGTTTCAAATATGGAAATACTGGTTTTTGTTTATGTTTAGTACACAATTATAAAGACAATAAGTGATGGGAGTTGGGAGGGACCTGGGGGATTAGTGGGGTCATGTGGGGGTTGTTTGAATTAAGGAAAGATAGCTTATCCACTTGCATATTTCAGAGTTTCCAAATATTACTTCTGGATTATCTGAGGAGTTATGCAGATAATTTGCCATAGTGATTCCATATTGTTCTACCGTTTATACAGCAGCTATTTATAAAATCCCTACTGTGTGCCAAATGCTTTTCTAGGCACTTTTGTGTTTATAAACAGTGATTAAGAACATGAATGTTGGTGTCAGATCTTTTAGGTTTGAATCTCCATTTTAGGGTTTTTTTTGTTTGTTTTTTCCGACTTTTTAAAATTGGATTTATTGGGGTGACACTGGTTAAGAAAATTATACAGGTTTCAGGTGTACAATTCCACAACACATCATTTGTGCACTGTGTTGCATTTTCAACGCCCCAAGTCAAGTCTCTATCACCATTTACCCTACACTATCCTTCACTTCTCTTCCCCCCCACCCCCTGCATCACCACAGTGTTGTCCGTGGCCATGGTTTGCTCAGTTCCCCTCACCCCACTTCTGCTCTACTTATTAGCAAGTTACTTAATCTTCTGTGCTTCAGTTTCCTCAGATTTAGAATGTGGACAATAATACAATTGCAACATTAAATTCTGTTGAGGATAAGTGAGTGTGTGTTGCTTAGATCAGTACCTAGCCTATTATAAGTACCTAGCCTATTATAAGTACTTTGTAAGTGTTAACTGTTGTGATGATGATGGTGACTATCATAACTTCTGCTATTAATGTTATACATGTTAATATAAAGCTGGCTTCTCCCAGAAATTTTCATGCAGTCTTTTCTAAAACAAATGGCTAAACTGAAGCTAGCAAGAGTAAATGTTACTCTTTTAGTTTAAAATTATATAAAAACTGAGAAGATTAGATTGCCTTATTGTGAATGCTATATCTACTGTGTCTTTAAAAACTGCTCTGAAAGTTTTTTGGTTGCTTTGCTTTTCTAGACTCTGGAGCGGTCCTATTTGTTGAAGATCAATGGAAAAGGTGAGACATGAATATGTTTGTGTGTTTTATCTTTTATTCCTTATATATATATTAAATATAGAGCTTTGAGCTATTAGTCTTAATATTTCTATCTAAACTCTAAATAACACTTTTAACTTTAAGTCTAGTTTATGAATAACTGTCATACTTATTGGTATAAATTTCTAAAAATCGTCTTTTAGTGTTTCTTTTTGACTCAAGTGCATGTCTTAGCCTAGTTTGTCTGACACGTTCCATCATATGAAAACTCCTCTTTTGATTTTAGTGGCTGAAAGACCACAGCATATGTTGATGAGGGTATCTGTGGGGATTCACAAAGAAGATATCAGTGCTGCTATTGAAACATACAACCTTCTTTCTGAGAGGTGGTTTACCCATGCCTCTCCCACTCTCTTCAATGCTGGTACCAACCGGCCACAACTTTCTAGGTATGTGTCATCTATAGTTCTTTTTAAAGTTCTGAAGTGGTTTTGATTAGAGAAATAAACCTTGGCTTGAAACACTAGTCAGTTGATCTGAGAAAAATGAATTTGATGAACTCCTGCTCTGATTAAATGAGACTTAATTCTGGAAAGAGCTCTTCAGTGTGGTAAGTGAATTGGAGAGGGACAAATGCTGATAATGAGATTTTAAACTTGATTGTGGTGATTATTGCACAATTCTCTGAATATACTAAAAACCATTAGTTGTACACATTAAATGGAGAATATTATAATATGTGAATTACACCTCAATAAGGTTGTTTTGAACAAGTGACAGGTAATTAGGGACTCTTATAGTAGTATGTATTGGATATTATGGTAGTTAGGATTAGGGTGGTGAAAGTAGAATTTGAAAGAAATAGACAGATTTAAGATATATTTGGGAACTTCTGGCCAAGATAGAGGTGTAGATAGATACACTGTGCCTCCTCACACAACCAAAAGAAGGACAACAACAATTTTAAAAAAACAAACAACCAGTATTGACAGAAAATTGAACTGTCTGGGAGTCCAACAACCAAGGAGTTAAAGAAGACACATTCATCCAGACCGGTAGGAGGAGTGGAATTGGGCAGTCAGGGTGGAGAGGCCTCTCAGCAAAGCGGTGGCTGGCAGACCCAGGGAGGCAGTGGATTGTGGAGAGGGCTGTGGCGTAGTGCCCAAGACAGCTAGCAGACTGGGTGGTCCCACATTCTTGTAACGATAAACCAGGAGAAATGGGGAGTGAGACAGACTGCGAAACCCAGGGTCCCAGCTTGGGGAAATAAAGCCTCAAATCACTGATTGAAAAGACCTGTGGGGGTTGAGGTGCTGGGAGAAACTCCCAGCCTCACAGAGTTCATTGGAGAGACCCACAGGATCCTAGAACATATACAAGCTGACCCACCTGGGAATCAGTACCAGAAGGACCCAATTTGCTTGTGGGATGCAGGGGAAGTGACTGAAATCCAGCAGAGAGCAGAGCAAGTGCCATTGTTCCCTCTTGGACCCCTTCCCCACAGCGTCACAACACAGCAAGGTGGGTTACCCCTCCCCGGTGAACACCTAAGGCTCCGCCCCTCACTATGTAACAGGCACATCAAGACAAAAAAAAATGGCCCAAATGAAAGAACAGATCAAAGCTCCAGAAAAATACAACTAAGTGATGAGGAGATAGCCAACCTATCAGATGCACAGTTCAAAACACTGGTAATCAGGATGCTCACAGAATTGGTTGAATTTGGTTGCAAATTAGATGGAAAAATGAAGGCTGCGCTAAGTGGAATAAAGGAAAATGTACAGGGAGCCAAGAGTGCTGGGAAGGAAACGGACTCAAATCAACGGTATGGACCAGAAGGAAAAAAGAAACATATAACCAGGAAAGAGTAAAGAAACAAGAATTCAAAAAAGTGAGGAGAGGCTTAGGAACCTCCAGGACATCTTTAAACGTTTCAACATCTGAATTATAGGGGTACCAGAAGGAGAAGAAGAGCAACAAGTGGAAAAGTTATTTGAACAAATAATAAAGGAGAACTTCCCCAATCTGGCAAAGGAAATAGACTTCCAGGAAGTCTAGGAAGCTCAGAGAGTCCCAAAGAAGTTGGACTCAAGGAGGAGCATACCAAGGCACATCATAATTACAATACTGAAGATTGAAATGAAGGAGAGAATCCTAGAAGCAGTGAGACAAAAGGAGATAATTATCTACAAAGGAGTTCCCATCAGACTGTCAGCTGATTTCTCAAAAGAAACCTTACAGGCAAGAAGGGGCTGGAAGTATTTCAAGTCATGAAAGGCAAGGACCTACATCCAAGATTACTCTATCCAGCAAAGCTTTCCTTTAGAATGGAAGGGCAGATAAAGTGCTTCTCACATAAGGTCAAGTTAAAGAGTGCATTATCACTAAGCTCTTATGTGAAATGTTCAAGGGACTTATCTAAGGAAAAGAAGATAAAAACAAGTACAGTAAAATGACAGCAAACTCACAATTATTAACAACCACACCTAAAGCAAAGACAAAAACAAACTAAGCAAACAGCTAGAACAGGAAGAGAAACACAGAAATGGAGATCACATGGAGGGTTAGCAACAGGGTGGTGGGAGGAGGAGAGATGGAAAGGTACTGAGAATAAGTACCATAGATGGTAGGTAGAAAATAGGGAGAGGACAAGACTAGTATGGGAAATGTAGAAGCCAAAGAACTTGTAAGAATAACACATGGACATGAACTGGGTGGGAATTTGGGTGGGAGGGGGTGTGCAGGGTTGAGGGGACTGAAGGGGGGAAAATGGGACAACTGTAATAGCATAATTAATAAAATATATTTAAAAAAAGATATTTGGGAGCTAGTATTGACAGAATTTGATGATGTTTTTGGATATGAGCCAAGGATGGTTCCAGAGATTATGGGTAGAGTAACAGGATGAAGGTGATATCATTATGTGAAAAGGGGAACACTGGAACAGAATCCAGTAATGTTTAAACGAAATAAACTCTTAGCAAGTTGGTTTATTCTAGGAACTCAAGAATATGTGAGGATCAAAAATTGTATTACTGTACTCCATTGCACTAACATTGTTGTACCTTTAATACTCTTTTATAATAAAAACTAGCAAAATCAATACAGAAAATGACTTCCTTAATTTGGTAAAAGATATGCACTAGAAATCTAGCTCTATTAGAGATTTCATCAAAATATTTGGATATTTCAGTTCAATATAAATTAATCAGTTGTGTTTCTTAACTTTAGATGTTAGAAGATTAATTTTTTAAAAATACCATTTATAATACTGAAGTTACCCAGGAACAAATCTAATAAAAGACATATAAGGCTCCTAAGGAACACATGCTAAAACATAGTTGAAGGACATTTAAAAATAAGTGGAGAGTGGTTTTATATTAAAAAATGGATTTTGCAAAGATGTCATTTTTTCCCAAGTTAATGTACAGATTCAGTGTAATTTGAGTCAAAATTTCAACATGCTAATTCTATAATTTATATGGAGGAGCAAAAGACTAAGAATAATCTAGTAGGATGCCCTGGCTGGTGTGGCTCAGTGGATTGAGTGCTAGCCTGTGAACTGAAAAGTTGCTGGTTTGATTCTCAGTCAGGGCACATGCCTGGGTTTTGGCCAGGTCCCTAGTTGGGGGCATGTGAGAGGCTACTGATGGATGTCTCTCTCATGCATCGATGTTTCTTTCCTTCTCTTCCTCTCTCTCTAAAAGTAAATAAATAAATTCTTTTTAAAAATTAAAAAAAAGGAATCATCTAGTAGGCTGCTCAAAGATAGCAGGCCCTAATCTCTGGAACCTGTAAATGTTACCTTACAATGAAAAATGTTTTTTGCAGGTCTGATTAAGAAAGATCTTGATACGGAGATTATTTTTGAATTATGTAGGTAAACCCTAAATCCAATAAAAGTATCTTTATAATAGAAGAGAGATGCTGGGGGAGATAATGATACATATAGAAGAAAACAAGGCACTGTGAAGATGGAGGCAGAAATTAGAGTTGATGTGGCTACAAGCAAGCGATTCATCAGAGCTAGAAGAGGCAAGGAATATATTCTTCACTAGATCCTCTACAGGAAGTGTTCTTGTTTTTGGCCTAGAGAAACTGATGTTGAACTTCAGGCCTCCAGAACTATGAGAGAATAACATTTCTATAAGATGCCAAGTTAGCAGTAATTTGTTAGGGCAGCCACGGGAAACTAATATAAATAGCAAGACAGTTTTGAAGAAAAAGCCCAGATTTCAAGACTACTGGAAAGACATGGTGATCAAAACAGTGTGGTATTCACTCTGGAGTAGACAAAAAAAACCACTGGAGCATAACAGAGAGCCCAGAAACAGATTCAGGCTTATATGGGAACTTGAATAACTGAGGTGTCATTACATTTTATTAGCAAAGTGGTGCTAGGGAAATTGGTTATCCTATGGGGAAAAATACAATTAGTTTCCTTTTTCATGCTATATAGAGAAATACAATACAAAATCTAAATGCGAAAGTAAAATCTTTTGGAAGAACATATGGAGAAAACAGATACCTATTGTCCTCCTCAATTTTTATTATGAATTTCAAACATTCAAGAATTTTTTTTAAAAAAGGACATTGAATATCACCTGAAGCAGAATATCTATTTCTGCTTAGATCAAAATATTACTAATATTTTTCATATGTATTTATATTTTAAAATTTGTTTTTGGCTGAGCCCTTCGAAAGTGAGTTGTAGGAGACTTCTGGTCAAGATAGAGGTGTAGGTAGACACGCTTCACCTCTTTGAACAACATGGAAAGAATTAAAACCAGATCTCAAAAGTAGTAACACCCAGAACTGTCAGAAGATCGAGCTGTATGGAAGTTCTACAACCAAGGATTTAAAGAAGACATGTTCATCCAGACAGGTAGGTGGGGCCAAGTCTAGGAGAGTGGTAGAGAGGCAGTGTAGTGCGGAAAGGCAGCGGTGGAGGAATGGATGGGACGGATACCTTGGAAGGGGGTGATCCTAGTCCTAGGGCAGACCTAATACCCCAGGGGTCCAGCACCAGGAAGAGATATCCCCATTAGCTCTGGCTGTAAAAACCAGCAGGGGCAGTGGAAGAAACTGCTGGGGTTTTGCCGCTTAAAGAGCCAGCATGTCTTAGAACATTTGTAAACCCACCCACTCTGGGATTCACTACCTGGGCAGCAGTTGCACATGGGAAGGGGATGAAGTGATTGGAACTGTGGCGAGCAACGGGCAAACTGCCAGAACCCAGGTGGCAGCATTGTCCCCTCTTGGAGCCCTCCCTACACAGCCACAAAGCAGTGAAGAGCGTTGCCCCACCCTAGCAATTACCTAAGGCTCTGCCCCAAGCAATATAGAGACTCTTTTTCTACATAGGCCATGCTACTAAGGGGGTAAAAGCAGCTCTACTGAATACACAGAAACACCGGGAGGCTGCTAAATTGAGGAGACAAAGAAATATGGCCCACATGAAAGGACAGAACAAAACTGCAGAAAAAGAACTACCATATTTTTTGGACTGTAAGACGCACTTTCCCTCCCAAATTTGGGAGGAAAATGGGGGGGGGGGCGTGCATCTTACAGTCTGAATGTAGCTTTACATTGGTGAAATATTATTTATGTTCTTAACTATTTTACCACATTTTTTTGCTTCAATTTTCTGTTTTCCTCCTTTAAAACCTAGGTGTTTCTTTTGGTCTGAAAAATATGGATAAGTGAAATAGACATGGCCAACCTATCAGATTTCCAACCTATAGATAGCTAGCCTATGCAGAGTTCAAAAACACTGCTTATCATGATGCTCAGAGAGCTCCTTGAGTATGTAAAAAAAAAATAAAGGAAGAAATCATGGTCACATTAAGTGAAATAAAGAATAATCCACAAGAACCAACAGAGAAGGGAAGGAAGCTGGGATTCAAACCAACAATTTGGAACATAAGGAAGATAAGGAACATTTCAACCAAAATGAAAAGAAGAAGCAAGAATTTAAAAAAATGAGGATAGGTTGAGGAACCTCTGGGACATCTCTAAATGTGCCAGCATTCAAATCATAGGGATGCCAGAAGGAAAAGAGGAAAGGCAAGAAATTGAAAATTTATTTGAAAAAATAATGGAAGAAAATTTCTCCAATTTGGTGAAGGAAATAAGACATACAAGTCCAGGAAGCACAGAGAGTCCTAAACAAGTTTGACCCATAGAGGGCAACACCAAGACACATCATAATTAAAATGTCAAAGGTTAAAAATAAAGAGAATCTTAAAAGCAGCAGGAGAAAAGCAAAGAGTTACAAAGGAGTTCCCAGAAGACAATCACTAGATTTCCTCAAGGTTTGCAGGCAAGAAGTGACTGGCAAGATGTATTCAAAGTGATGAAAAGCAAGGACCTACAACCTAGATTACTATCCAGCAAAGCTATCATTTAGAATGGAAAGACAGATAAATGCCTTCCCAGACAAGGTAAAACTTCCCAGACAAGGTAAAACTAAAGGAATTCATCATCACCAAGCCATCGTTACATGAAATGTTAAAGGGACTTATTTAGGAAAAAGATAAAAACCGTAAATGTTAAAAAGGCAACGAATTCACAACTATCAACAACTGAATCAAAAAAAACATAGTAAGCAAATAGCCAGAACAGGAACAGAATCATGGATATGGAGATCATTTGGAGTGTTATCAACTGGGAGAATGGGGAAATGGTGCAGGGATTAAAAAGCATAATTGGTAGGAACAAAATCAATAGGGGGAAGTTAAGAATAGCGTAGGAAATGGAGAAGCCATAGAACTTAAACATACCACCCATGGACATGAACTAAGGGGAGATTGTTGGAGGGAATGGGGTACTGGGTGGAGGGGGGCAAAGGAAAAAAACTGGGACAACTGTAATAGCATAATCAATAAAATATACTTAATTTAAAAAGTGAATTGTAGATATGACTCTTAATGCCTCGACCTGTGTCTTGTTAGAATATGTATGACCTCAGAGCAGTGAAGGATTTCTTAAAATAGATATAATAAGCAAAACAACATACAGGAAAGTTGCATTAAAATTGAAAACTGAATCAAAAACAGTGAAAAAACAAGTTTCAGATTGCGAGAAGATAATTTGCAATGTATGTTAACTGTTCAGGGATTATAAGAAAAAGACAGAATCAGATAGAAACATGGACAAAGGGTGTAAAAAATAACTCATAGATGAAGAAACTTGACTGGCCAGTAAATGTGAGATAATAAATGTTGCTAGTAATTAGGAAAATGAAAGTATCATAATGAGATACATCTTACCCATCAGTTTGATAAAAATGCCAAGTCTGATAATGTCAAGTGTTGGTAAGAATGTAGAACATGGAACTCTTATACATTGCTAGGTAGAGTGTACTTAACCATTCACTTTGGAGAATCTTTAATGAAGTGGAACATATTGCTACCCATTGACCCTAGGAGATCCGTTCTCTCCTAGGTTTATACCCTAAAGAAATCCTTAGGTATGAGCACAAGGAGATATGTTCAAGAATTTTCACAGAAGCATTGTTTAGAATAGCAAACAAGTTGGAAATAATCCAAATGTCCATCAACAGGCAAATGGACAAATATATTGGTAGCTTGTATTCATACCATGGAATACCTTACAGCAGTGAAAATAAACTAGAGTTATATGTACCAGTAGGAAAGAATCTCTAATACACTATTGAATGAAAAACAAGTGGCAGAGGATAAATAAATTTGCAATCAAATTTTTAAAATGTAGAACATATAAATGCTGAAAGGTAGAAATAAATGCATGAGATGGTATGGGATTTTAATTAGGCTTTATTTGTCATGTCTAATTTCTTCAGGTAGGTCATTGTAAGTACAAAGTATATTATTCTTTACAGCTTTCTGAATGTCTTAATATTCAGTAGAAGAAGTCAATGGATAGAATCCATTTGATTAGTTGATTATTCAAAGTAGTGAAGGGATCATTGATAGAGAATGGTTCCCAAGGTAGGGAACAGAATGAGAACTGAAGCACGGGTAGAGAGAGTGTCTTCAAAAAGACTAAGGGAGCTGAATTTTGGTGACATATCAAAGAATTGGTTGACCATTGCATAGATGGGTTTTTTTTTTTTTAAAATGTTTAATTTTTCTTAAACACTTGAAAACAGTGTTATGCATGCTTAGGAATTTGCATGAGAAGATATGATAATGGCATGTTTGCAGTCTGGTGAACATGTAAGCTATTAGTTTAGACTTATCTCTAAGACTTACTTCTAGGCTTAACATCTAGGTTTGGCAGCAAGGTAATTTTACAACATTATGATATGTTGATATGTCTTACTGCATCATAGCTAATAAAAGTATTTTTTTGTAAGTATGTTTTTTCACCTAGGAATTTTGTAAACTTTAAATCTTTTGTTTGCCTAACTTAGTGTCTTTGCTTATATAGTCATTTTTGTGATTCTGCTTTGCTTCATTTGCTTGCTGAGCTGTGACTTCTTTCCCTCAGCTGTTTCCTTCTGAGTATGAAAGACGATAGTATCGAAGGCATTTATGACACTCTAAAGCAGTGTGCATTGATTTCCAAGTCTGCTGGGGGAATTGGTGTTGCTGTGAGTTGTATTCGAGCTACTGGCAGCTACATTGCTGGGGTAAGCTTCTGTTGTATGACTAAAAATGTATAGAATTGAGGGAATCAAGTCCATAAGCAACCAGGCTTGTGGTTGAGAGGAGGGCATATGCTAGGGCATGGGAGACCTCTGTCTCTGTTAGTTACTGGCTGGTTGTGTGACTTGTAGTGAGTCATCTCACTGCTTCTAGCTTCATTTTCATCTGTCTTATTAGAGGTTTAGAATAGATGATGATCTCTAGGATCCTTCTAATCTCAGATTTAGGTTTATTTTATATTTTGAAATTAGATTTTAGAATTCTGGTTTCATTTATTATAATAGCAGCTGTCATTTATAGATGATTTACTATGGGCTTAGTCTGTTAAAAGTTGTACGTGAATTACTCATTTAATCCTTACTACAACCTTATGAGATAGATATCATTATAGATACATGGTAGGAACTTTATGCCTCATAGTAACTTTGTGAGTACAGGCACTATACGCACTATTATTTTTACTTTAGAAGTGAAGAAACAGAGGCTTAGAAAGTTAAATTACTTCCAGAAATTAGCCAATTAATATATGATAGAGCCAGGATTCAAGTTTTAAATATTGATACTTTTAATGTAAATTCAAGTTCTGCTAGTTCACGATTCCTTGGGAGTCAAGAAAATGATATTAGGTAAGACACTATTTTAAATCCTATCTTCACTACTTATTAGTAATGCCTAGCACAAGTTATTTACATCTCTGTATTTATTTCTTCATCTGTAATATGAAGAAAATATCTAATCCTATAGAATAAAGCTAGAGAGTCCAGGAGCAAACCATTCCATTATGTGGTGTTTTGGAAGTGCTGTGATGTATCAACTTTCACTTAGTAGTAGGATGAGCCATTGCTCATGTATCTTTCTAAACTGTTTGAAGGCTCACCTTGGGTTAGGAGGATTATCTTTGAAATTTCATGAAGTTTATTCTAGTCTTAGGAGTCTATATTTTCTTATCTTCATTCTAGAATCCATTTATTGCTGAGAATCTGTTAACCTTACTGTCTTGCTTTATCTATTGCATATAAATCTTATTGTATATTGCCTTGAATTCTTTTGGGAATTATCTTTAGAAGGTGTGGAATTTATCCTGATGTTTTATTCTTTTGACTTGTAATTGTTATGTCTCATTGTAAATTAGAGATGCCATGAAATAACTTTGTATATAATTATAATGTATTCAGCAATTTGTTTCTTTTATGTTGGGCATTATGTTTTAAAAGCAGAGGTAGAATAGAGTGGGAGAGAGTAATTTGTTCATTCTTGGGCTTTTTTTTCTTTTTCTTGCTGAGTTCCCCCTTTTTCTCCCCCAGATGCCTTTATTCTCAGTCTCTCTTTCAGACTAATGGCAATTCCAATGGCCTTGTACCGATGCTGAGAGTATATAACAATACAGCTCGATATGTGGATCAAGGTGGAAACAAGGTATGCTCTATTACTTGAAAGTATTAGAAATCAGAACTAAAAATTATTAGCCATGTATCTTACCATGAGATGATTCATTGTGTATTTCTAACAACATTGCCTTTTTTTTTGTTTTAAAACCCGTTTAATTTGTATGAGTTATTGTACTTGGAAGTGCATACACTTGAAATGTACAATTTGATGGGTTTTGAAATATGTATATATTCTGTATAATTACTATACCGATCAAGATAATAGGATATTTCCATCACCCCAAAATGTTTTCTCATGCACCCTTTTTTTAATGATCTCTTTTTTTAATTGTCGTTCAGTTACAGTTGTTTCACTTTTACCCTATTGCTCTCCCTTGCCCTGTGGCTCCTCCCTGCCCTTTCCCCAGCTGCATTGTCCATGTTCATGAGTCCTTTATACATGTTCCTTGACTGGCGCCTTCCCCTTCTTTCCCCCATTATCCCCCTTACCCCTCCCCTCTGGTCACTTTCAGTTTGTTCTTTATTTCCATGTCTCTGGTTCTGTTTTGCTTATTTGTTTGTTCTGTGTATTAAGTTCTACTTATATAGGTGAGACCATAATGGTGTTTGTCCCTCACTGCCTACCTTATTTCACTTAGCATGATGCTCTTCAGTTCCATCTATTCTGTCAGGAAGGATAGGAGTTCCTTTTTTCTTTCTGCTGCATAGTATTCTACTGTGTAAATGTATTGCAGTTTTTTGAGCCACTCACTTCCTGAAGGGCACTTAGGCTGTTTCCAGTGCTGGGCTATTGTAAATTGTGCTGTTATGAGCATTGGGGTGCATAGGTTCTTTTGAATTGGTGATTCAGAATTTTTAGGGTATAATTCCAGCAGTAGGATTGATGGATCAAAAGGCAATTCCATCTTTAGTTTTCTGAGGAAATTCCATACTGTTTTCCACAGTGGCTGCACCAGTCTGCATTCCCACCAACAGTGCACTAGGGTTCCCTTTACTCCACAACCTTGCCAGCACTTGTCTGTTTATTTATTTATTTATTTATTGTTCAATTACAGTTGTCTGCATTTAACCCCCACCACTCCCCCACCACCCCAACATTCCTCACCTCCCTCCCCTGCTTCCACCTCCCCTTCGTTTTGTCCATGTGTCCTTTATAGTTCCTGAAAACCCTCCCCCCCATTATCTCCTCCCACCTCCCCTCTGGTTACTGTCAGATTGTTCTTAATTTCAATGTCTCTGGTTATATTTGGCTTGCTTGTTTGTTTTGTTGATTAGGTTCTAGTTGAAGGTGAGATCATATGGTATTTGTTCCTTGCTGCCTGACTTACTTCAGTTAGCATAATGCTCTCCAGTTCCATCCATGCTGTCGCAAAGGGTAGGAGCTCCTTCTTTCTGCTGCATAGAATTCCATTGTGTAAATATACCATAGTTTTTTGATCCATTCATTTACTGATAGGCCCTTAGGTTGCTTCCAGTACTTGGCTATTGTAAATTGTGCTGCTATGAACATTGGGGTGCATAGGTTCTTTTGGATTGGTGTTTCAGGGCTCTTAGGATATAATCCCAACAATGGAATTGCCAGGTCAGAAGGTAGTTCCATTTTTAGTTTTCTGAGGAAATTTCATACTGTTTTCCATAGTGGCTGCACCAGTCTGCGTTCCCACCAACAGTGCACTAGGGTTCCCTTTTCTCCACAACCTCTCCAACACTTGTTTATTGATTTGTTTATGATGGCCATTCTCACCGATGTGAAGCGGTATCTCATTGTGACCAGTGATGCTGAGCATCTTTTCATGTGTCTCTGGATCCTCTCTGTGTCCTCCTTGGGGAAGTGTCTGTTCAAGTCTTTTGCCCATTTTTTAAATTGGATTGTTTGTCTTCCTGGAGTGGAGTCTTGTGTGTTCTTTATATATGTTGGAGATCAAACCCTTGTCCGAGGTATCATTGACAAATGTGTTTTCCCATGTATTTAGTTCTCTTTTCATTTTAATGCTGTTTTCTTTAGCCACGCAGAAACTTTTTAATTCAATGAGGTCCCATCTGTTTATTCTTTCCTTTATGTCCCTTGCTCTAGGGGACATATTGGTGAAAATATTGCTGTGTGGAATGTCAGATTTTCCTGCATATGTTTTCCTCTAGGACTTTTATGATGTCACAACTTATATTTACTTTTATCCACCTTGAATTTATTTTTGTGTATGGTGTAAGTTGGTGATCGAGTTTCATTTTTTTTTGCATGTAGCTGTCCAGATCTCCCAACACCATTTGTTGAAGAGGCTGTTTTTACTCCATTTTATGCTTCTTTCCCCTTTGTCAAATATCAATTGACCATAGAGACTTGGGTTTATTTCTGGGCTCTCTGTTCTGTTCCATTGGTCTATGTGCCTGTTCTTATGCCAGTACCAGGCAGTTTTGATTACAGTAGCCTTGTAATACAGTTTGGTATCAGGTATTGTGATCCCTCCTACTTTGCTCTTCTTTCTCTAAATTGCTGCAGCTATTTGGGGTCATTTATGGTTCCATATAAATTTTTGAAATGTTTGTTCTATAACTGTGAAATATGTCATTGGTACTTTAATAGGGATTGCATTGAATCTATAAATTGCTTTGGGTAGTATGGACATTATGGTGATGTTAATTCTTCCCATCCATGAGCATGGTACATGCTTTCATTTGTTTGTATCTTCCTTAATTTCTTTCTCCAGTGTTGTGTAGTTTTCTGAGTGCAGGTCTTTTACATCCTTGGTTAGGTTTATTCCTAGGTACTTTATTTTTCTTGTTGCTATGTCAAATGGGATTTTTTCCCTGATTTCTGTTTCTGATACTTTATCAGAAATAATAAATATTAGGGTGGGACTGCCACTGTGGGCGGGCATGGGTACAGGCGTCTGAGGTTGTGGGCGTGGATGTGCACTGTTGGGGTGGTGGGCATGTGGGTGCGGTCTCCTCTGCTGCTGTGGTGGGGGTGTGGTGGTGGGTGCGTAGCAGCAGCAGACATGGGTGTGTGGCCTCCCATGCTGTGGTGGAAGCTGGGTTGGGCACGTGCTGCTGGAGCCATGGTGCCGGCAGGCGCCCTCTGCTGCTGCAGTGGGGGGGAGGGTAGGGTAGGGTCATATCTGGGGGAGGCAGGGGTGAATTGTGGGAGAATTACCTAAAGAACCACTGAGAGCCTTTTTTTTTTTTTTTTTGAAAAATTCCTCCTGTTCAAGCCTCCTGCTCCAAACAAGCACCCAGCTTCTCACACAGCCCAACTTTCCAACCAGACTTTAGAGTATCCTGGTCAGGGTCTGTCTTCTCCAGCCATCACCTGGCTCTGCAATTTCTCTGGTAATGACCCATCCAGCATCCACAGTCTCTGCAGGTACACACTGCCCTGTGCGTTTGCCACTTCTCTTTGTTCCCCTGAGCAACTTCAAGCATCAAGGTCCATCTTGGTGCTGCTCAAACTTCCCTGTTGACCTGGCTCTCTTCCAGGAATCCTGTAGTGGGCCCAGCAGGTGCCAGGCCTGGGGCTGCAGCCACCCTGGTCCCTGCACTGGTCCTAAGGACCTTATCATTCCAAAGCAATCTCCTTACTATCTGATTTTTCAATGTCCTCTACAGTTTTGGCCTCCAACCTTCATATGTGCTGGGATAGCGTTGGCTGTTCACTCTGTTCCTCAAAAGATTGGCTGGGTTGTTCCCCTGAGCAGCCTTACTAACGTCTTTCACACATATGGATACAATTGGAGATCTCAGTCTGCTATGGTCAGACATTGCGCTGGACAAGAGAAGAAAAGGACGGACAAGACAGAAAGCCAGACAAGGTGCCTGGCCATGGCCTGTGCAGCTTCCTCAGGGCATAGTGCCCAACCTTCCACATCTGTTGATTTATTAATGATTGCCATTCTGACCAGTGTGAAATATCCCATTGTGGTTTTAATTTGCATCTCTCTGATGGCTCATGTACCTTTATATGCATCACCCTCATCCTACCCACCCATACATACTGGCTGCAGGCAGCCAGTGATCTAGTCGACAGCTTTTTTCTTTTTTTTTTTTTATATTTGCAAAGAATTTTTAAAGTGGTAACATTAATACCTGATCTTGAAAAGGAATTGTCATATGTCTTCTAACTTTTCTTTAAAAAAACAAAACTCTGCCTATTTTATAGAGGGAAAAGTAAAGTTGAGAGGATTGGGTTGTTTATTTAATATTATCAGTAGGCCACCTTGTAAGTCAAGCCTGCCTCTTGTGGATATGTAGGCATACTAATCATCTCTTAGTTTATGAACTTCTCTCTGGAATACTTAAAAAAGTCTATGTGGACCTTGATAAGACATCACCTTTTGACTTGAGTAAGCACACAACCTATTATTGTCAAAGTTAAAGTGATTTTCTTTGGGCTTTCTACATGTCATAAAGTGTAAAGCGAGCCGGATGACAACTGAAGAAGTTCCATCTCTAGTTCACTATATCACTGGAAAAATTATTTAACCTTTCTTCTTTCACATTTTCTTTTTGTCAAATCCTCATTTTTACTCCTAGATTTGTAAGAAAATGGTACTACTTTATGTTTTTATAGTACTTTTATATGTATTATCTCATTTAATTCATTAATTATAGAGAAGATCCAAGGAGATATTATTAAAAGTGCTTTGGAAAATGGGAGGTTTCTTTGTTTCATTCTGATTCTGAAAAGAAGGATGATTGTTTACTATTAGCGACCTGGAGCATTTGCTATTTACCTGGAGCCTTGGCATTCAGACATCTTTGAGTTTCTTGATTTAAAGAAGAACACAGGAAAGGAAGAGCAGCGTGCCAGGGACCTTTTCTTTGCCCTTTGGATTCCAGATCTCTTCATGAAACGAGTGGAGACTAATCAGGTAAGAGATAGGTACCTATTAGTAATAACAACTCGATTCACATAAGCTTTCTCTTCAGTCATCTTAAATCATGCTTAGGGAGAGTCCATCTATGTGTTTTGCTATGGAAGGCAGTTTGAATAAGTTAAGAGATGCTATTCTTGCTTTTTTGATTTTTCTTTTCCCAAATAGATATTGTCTGTCATATACAAACAGGCAGAACTTGATGTTTAGGCCTGAGCCTAAAATGATTATTCCTCCAGCAGATTTCCCAGACAGTCTGTGGAGGATACCCTATCCCCTGGGTTGTCCAATCCATGGCCCCGGGGCTGCATGTGGCCCAGGATGGCTATGAATGTGGCACAACACAGAATTGTAAATTTATTTAAAACTTTTGTTTTTGTTTATCAGTTTTTGTTAGTGTTTGTGTGTTTAATGTGTGGCCCAAGACAACTCTTCTTCCAGTGTGGCCCAGAGATGCCAAAAGGTTGGACACCTCTGGATGGATTATGTATAGTTGGTTATATGAAGTTTCTCATGAGTGGTACCATTCTTCTCTTTGTAGGACTGGTCTTTGATGTGTCCAAATGAGTGTCCTGGTCTAGACGAGGTTTGGGGAGAGGAATTTGAGAAGCTATATGAAAGGTATGGGAAAAGTATCAAAATAATAATGTTTTACACTTTTTTCTCTTATTTGGGGGATCCACGTTTCAAAACTAACATTCATTAGTCAGTTTCTAGAAATATTTGGAAGCATGTAGAAGTCAGTGTGATTAATAATTGTATTTTGGTCTGATTTTCTTCCTGAATCTTTAACAAAATTTTGTTTTTTGTCTTCTTTCTTAAAACTGTGGGACATGTAAATATTTGCTTCAGTTTTTTTTTTTAATTGTTTTTTAAAGATTTTTATTTATGTTTAGAGAAAAAGGAAAGGAGGAAAAGAAACATTGATGTGTGAGAGATAAATAGATTAGTTGCCTCTCACATGCCCCCAACTGGGGACCATGCTTAGCCTAGGCATGTACCCTGATTGGGAATTGAACTGGTGACTTTTCAGTTCATAGGCCAGCACTCAATTCACTGAACCACACCAGCCAGGGCTTAAGCTTTTCAACTGATGCTTTTAAAAATGAAGGTAAAGAGTTATCAGGGTTATTATTTTGCTTTGTCATAGAGTACTTTTGATAAAATAAGTTATGCTTTAAATTGCACATAGGGATCAAGAGCAAGTAGGACGACAGTACATGTCAATAGTTCATTAAGTAATAGCACAATAACACTACTTTAGCATAATAGCACAATTTGACTACTTTGGATTTTTTTCCTTTATATTATGGAAGGTGTTTTTGATTTAGTGGAATTGGGTATATTTGAAGGGATTTAAAGCTGCCTGGTTTTCTTCTAAGGTTGAGGTGATGGAGATCTGGCTCTAGTGAGAGTAAAATGAATAAAATCATACTCCTTTTTTTTTTTTTTTTTTTAAGAAAAATGTAGTAAAAAAATTGAGTTTTTATAATATTATATTTTAATGTTTTTTTCTTCATGTATTTCATATAATAAAAGATCTTAGGGAACATTAAAATAATATTAGCTTTGTCTTTCAGTTATGAGAAACAGGGTCGTGTCCGCAGAGTTGTAAAAGCTCAACAGCTTTGGTATGCCATCATTGAGTCTCAGACAGAGACAGGTACCCCATACATGCTTTACAAAGATTCCTGTAACCGGAAGAGTAACCAGCAGAACCTGGGAACAATCAAATGCAGCAACCTGTGCACAGAAATAGTAGAGTATACTAGCACAGATGAGGTAGGTAGAAAAACTTCTGCCTGAATCTAGTACTGAGACTTGAACCTTAGGAAGTGAAGTTATTGTTTGTTAATCCCTCACTTGACTTCACTTGAGATGGGGAAAGGGAATTTTACTAGCATATTGGTAAGCAGAAGGGCACTGAAATAGACAGAAATTACAAAGGAAAGAAGGAGTATTACATGTGCCCTTGAATATCTTTTAGTCTGAGCTATGTAGAAAATTGTCGGCTGTTTCTTACATAAATATTGTAATAACCTTTACTTGAGAAAAATACTAATATGTAGTCATGGTAGTTTAGGACAAACACAAAAATGTGTTAGGATGCTCTTTCAGTTAAAAGTATGTAAACTTATAGAGAATCCTTTCAGTAAATGGTGAGACAAATTTGTTTTTTTTCTTTTTTTAAGTATGTTTTATTGATTATGCTATTACAGTTGTCCCATTTTTTTCTACTCTTTATTCTCCTCCACCCTGCACAATCCCTCCCACCAGCACTCCCCTCCCTTACTTCATGTCCATGGGTCATACATATAAGTTTTTTGGCTTCTGCATTTCCTATACTATTCTTAATCTCCCCCTGACTATTTTGTACCTACCAATTATGCTCCTAATTCTCTATACCTTTTCCCCCATTCTCCCTTCTCCCCCATCCCACTGATAAGCTTCCATGTGGTCTCCATTTCCATGATTCTGCTCCTGTTCTAGCTTATTTGCTTGGCTTGTTTTTGTTTTTAGGTTTGGCTGTTGATAGTTGTGAGTTTGTTGTCATTTTACTGTTCATAGTTTTGATCATATTCTTTTTCTTAGGTAAGTCCCTTTAACATTTTATATAATAAAGGCTTGGTGATGATGAACTCCTTTAACTTGACCTTATCTGGGAAGCACTTTATCTGCCCTTCCATTCTAAATGATAGCTTTAGATAGAGTAATCTTGGATGTAGGTCCTTGCCTTTCATGATTTTGAATACTTCTTTCCAGCCCCTTCTTGCCTGTAAGGTTTCTTTTGAGAAATCAGCTGACTAGTCTTATGTGAACTCCTTTGTAGGTAACTGTCTCCCTTTCTCTTGCTGCTTTTAAGATTCTCTTCTTATCTTTAATCTTGGGTAACTTAATTATGATGTGCCTTGGTTGTGTTCCTCCTTGGGTCCAACTTCTTTGGGACTCTGAGCTTCCTGGACTTCCTAGAAGTCTGTTTCCTTTGTTGGATTAGGGAAGTTTTCCTTCATTATTTTTTCCAATACATTTTTAATTTGTTCCTCTTCCTTTTCTCCTTCTAGCACCCCTATGATTCAGATGTTGGAACGTTTAAAGTTTTCCTGGAGTTTCCTAAGCCTCTCCTCATTTTTTTTGAATTCTTGTTTCTTCATTCTGTTCTGATTGAATGTTTATTTCTTCCTTCTGTTCCAAATTGTTGATTTGAGTCCTGGTTTCCTTCCCTTCACTGTTGGTTCTTTATTTCACTTTGCATAGCCTTCATTTCTTCCTCTATTTTGTGTCTGTACTCAATCATTTCTGTGAGCATCCTGATTGCCAGTGTTTTGAACTCTGCATCTGTTAGTTGGCTCTCTGTTTGTTGATTAGTTGTTTTCTGGGAGTTTTGCTCTGTCCTTCATTTGGACCATATTTCTTGGTCTCGGTGCTCCTGTTATGTTGTAAGGGGCAGAACCTTAGGTATTCGCCAGGGTGGGGCAGCGCACGTCACTGTGTTGTGACTCCGTATGTAGGGGAGTGGTCAGAGAGGAAACAGTGCTGCTTGCTCAGCTCTCACCTTGCTTTCAGTCACTTCCCCCACAACCCACAAGAAAAATGGGCCCTTCTGGTGCTGATTCCTAGGTGGGTGGGTTTATGTACATTCTGGGACCCTGTGGGTCTCTGTAACTAACTCTGCTTTCAGAATAGGAGTTTCTCCTGCTGCTGCAACCCCACAGGTTTTTATCACCAGAGATTTTGAGGCTTTATTTCCCTCTGCTGGAACCCTGGGTTGTGTGGCTTATCTAGCTCTCCAATTGTTCATCCCAGTTTATCTGCATGTGCATGTGGAAACACCCCATCCTCCAGCTGCCATCTTGCCTTGCAACATCCTCTCAACCTCGGCTGCCAGTCTTCACCTCTCCTACCACCAGTCCGGATGAATGTTTCTTCTTTAACTTCATGGTTGTTGGACTTTCATACAATTAGATTTCCTGGCAGTTCCGGTTGTTTTCTGTTTTTAAATTTGTTGTTGTTCATCTTTTGGTTCTGTGAAGAAGCAAAGCATAACTACCTACGCCTCCACCTTGGCTAGAAGTGGTGAGACAAATTTCTAATCTCAAATCTTTAACGTGATTCACAGAAGAGGCAAGGTCAGAAATGGGATATAGATTTAGTGTTTTTTTTTTTTAAATGACTTTTGAAAAAGCTTTAATTCAGGAAATACAGCTTGTATGACAGATCAGGGATAGGGTTTGATTTTATGCAATGTCAAGTATGTTTGTTTTCATGGAGTAAATAGATTACTCCATGGTAATAGGGCAGGGGTGTCAAACTCATTTTCACAGCGGGGGGCCACCTCAGCCTCATGGTTGCCTTCAAAGGGCCAAAATAACTTTAGGACTGTACAAGTGTAACTACTCCTTAACTGTTAAGGAGTTAAAATTGCATTCAGCCTTTTGAAGGCAACTTCGAGGCTGATGTTCGTGGCCCCTGGTGAAAATGAGTTTGACACCCTTGGAGTAGGAGAGATGGCTTTAGCCAAGGGAGAGGAATTGGGTGAAAGCTAGGATGTGTCACAGGTAGGAAGCCTGTGTAGGTTTCTGAAAGGAAAATAGCATCAAAATGGTAGGATGAGAAGGATAGATCTTGCTTCTAACATTCTGTTACTGTATTGGACAGTGCACTTCTACTCAGATATACATAAAAAATTATAGCATAATGTGCTATAAGTCTGGTAATAGAGCCATGTACTGTGGAACACAGGCTTCTTACCTATGTCACTGGTGCATGTTACAACTCATATATGTGAAGAGGTATTAGGATTTAGAAATTTTACCGAGGGATGATGAAGATGGAGATGTCAGGGATGAAAATGAAAAATTTTAATGTCAGAAAGTGTTAGAGACTTTTGATAGTGTTATCTACCTAGGGAAGAAATAAAAATTTAGTGATTATTGACCCTTTGTCTTTTCATTCCAGGTTGCAGTTTGTAACTTGGCCTCTCTGGCCCTGAATATGTATGTCACATCAGAACATACATACGACTTTAAGAAGTTGGCTGAAGTCACCAAAGTTGTTGTCCGAAACTTGAATAAAATTATCGATATTAACTACTACCCTGTCCCAGAGGTATGAATGGATATCTCTGCTTATTGGTAATCATTGAAATTCATGGTGGAGGGAGTTTATGACAGTCTGTTTGCCAGTCATTATTTAAATAGTTATAATTGGAATTGTGTGAGAAAACTGAGATAAAAAAAAGAGTGTGTGTCATTTGGTATAAAATGTTGCTTTTTCTGTTTAGTAATGTCTCTTTCTTCTCTAAACCTATTGGCATAAAGGCATACTTATCAAATAAACGCCATCGCCCCATTGGAATTGGGGTACAAGGTCTGGCAGATGCTTTTATTCTGATGAGGTACCCTTTTGAGAGTCCAGAGGCCCAGTTATTGAATAAGCAAATCTTTGAAACCATTTATTATGGAGCTTTGGAAGCCAGCTGTGATCTGGCCAAGGAGCATGGCCCATATGAAACCTATGAGGGCTCTCCAGTCAGCAAAGGAGTAAGTATATGGATAAATTGTTTCTTCCTTTTTTCACTTTGTGGGCCTCCCTCCCTGAGCACTGCTGGACATCGCCTGTGTGATTGCCCCATCCTCCACTGGGAGTCCTCTCTGAACCCTCTGCCTACAGTCCCCCCTCTACTTACTGTCTACCCTCTGTGGTGCTCCTGGCTATGAGGAGGCAGGCCAGCCACACTGGGAGCCGATGGGACATCATGGCCTTGGCTGCAGCCTGGCATGGCCTGCAAGTGTGTGGTGTGTGAGTGCATGGCTAGAATATGCTGGTTGTGTTGGATAAAACTTCATTTTGCCTATGAGTTCCTGTAGTGGGCTGAATGGTAGCATGCAAAAAGATAAGCTTGTATGCTAATGCTTAGAACCTGTGAGAGTTGGTTTAAAGGGATCTTTGCAGATGTAATTAAGGATTTTGAGATGAGGAGATTATCCTGGATTTTCTAGACAGGTCCTAAATCCAATGACAATTGTCCTTATAAGAGACACAGGAAGAGGAGGCAACATGACCTTGGATGTCAAAATTGGAGTGATGCAACTATAACCCAGGGATGCTGATGGCCACTAGAAGTTGAAAGATGATGTGGACACCAGCTAGCAGTGTCCATGTCATTAGTGTTGAAATAAAACATACACACGGACTACCATGTCCGGTGGAGGAAGAAGGACGACAGCATGGCTTTTCTCTCAAGGAGAGCAAAAACCACGGCCTCCACCATGGCAGGCCTTTATTTTTTTTTTTCTGCTCACATTACATGATGGTCCTCGCTCACTACGCACAGGTTCACTATAGGTGGTTACCTTTTACAGACAACAGAGGAGCCAATGCCCCTAATCACATCACAGAAGAAGGATATTAGCAAATGAAATGGGGAAAAGTGGTTGAGCATGGATTTTAGGAAGTTACAATAAGCGCTTGGCTATCCCAATCCAGGGTGAGGAGTTTCAGCAAAAAGCAAGACTCAGAGCAGCCTAGGTATATTGCAAATCTGATTACCCAGGAGAGAACCTATCTGTGGGCGTGGGTCCTGTGCATCTCTGAGTGGGAGTTGGGCCCACCCCATGCAGAAGGGTCTGCCACAGAAAGAGGCAAAGAACATAATCTCCTCTAGAGCCTCTGGAAGGAATGTAGCTCTCCCAACATGTTATTTTAGGCTTCTGGCCTCCAGCACTATGAGAGAATAAATTTTCATTTTAATGCACCAAATTATGGTAAATTTGTAAAACCGTCCATCAGAGACTAATGTAATGTTTTCCTCTTGACTAAAACAGATATTCTGTTTTAAAACTAGTCATTGTTTAAATGACTTAAGAAGAAAGCTATTAATATTAGTTTTCTAATTCTAAATTCAGTGAATTAAAACAACATACATTCAAGGAAGGCTGTGCCTGGATCAAAACGGCAGAGTGTGTAAACTGCTTGCCTCCTACCACGATCACATCAAAATTGCCACTAAATTATAGAATAACCATCACTAAGAACCACCTGAAGACTAGCTGAACAAAATTTTGATAACTAAGAACATAAAGAAGAAGACAAGTCAAGACTGATAGGAAGAGCTTAGATGTGCGCTGAGTAGGTCCCACAACCAGAGTGTGGCAATTAAAAATTGGAAGGGATGTCTTAGCTGCGGAGATCCTCCACTGGGTAATGAAGAGTCCCAGTTCAACACTGGGCTCCCTGAACCAGAATATCAGTGCCAGGAAAAGGACTACCTATAATATTTGGTTGTAAAAACCAGTGGGGATTGCCAAGAAAGACAAAGGGCTGTAAGAGGCTGAGGCCTTAAATGACACATCAGACCAGATGGATTTAATTGATATTTTTAGAATACTTTACTTCAAAGCAGCAGAATATATATTCTTTTCAAGTCCATATGGAATATTTGCCCAGATAGACCACATGTTAGGCCACAAAACAAGTATCAATAAATTAAAAATAGAATTCATGTTAAGCACCTTTGATCACAATGATATGAAAGAGATCAGTTACAAGAAGAAAACTGAAAAGCATAACATGGAGGCTAGAAAAGATGCTTCTAAACAATGAATGGGTTAACAATAAGATGAAGAAAGAAATCAAAAGATACCATATAACAAATGAAAAGGAAACTACAGCAACCCAAAATTTATGAGATATAGCCAAAGCAGTTCTAAGAGGGAAGTTCACAGCAATTAGGTCCTACCTCAAGAAACAAGAAAAATCTCAAGTAAATAATATAAACTTACACCTAAAGTAACTATAAAAAGGTCAAACCCCAAAGCGAGTAGAAGAAAGAAAATAATAAAGATGAGAACAGAAATAAATAGACCCTAAAAAACAATACAAAAGATCAATGAAACCAAGAGCTAGTTTGTTGAAAGAATAAATGAAATTGGTAACATTTAACAAAACTCAAAGAAAAAAGGAGAGAGGACCCAAATACATAAAATCAGAAATGAAAGGAAAGTGGAAACTGGCACCAAAGAAATGCAAAAGATTATAAAAAATACTATGAACAATTATATTGTTGAACAACAAATTGAACAACCTGCAAGAAATGCATATATTTCTGGAGACATACAATCTTCCAAGGCTGAATCAAGAAGAAACAAAATCTGAACAGACTGATAACTGTTGATGAAATTGAATCAAAATGGATTAAAGACTTAAATGTAATAATCGAAACCATAAAACTTACAGAAGAAAACATAGGCAGTAAACTCTGATATTACTCTGCAAAAATTTTTGGATTTGTCTTCCCAGGCAAGGGAAACAAACAAGAATGAGCAAGTGGGACTACATCAGACTAAACGTTTTTGCACATCAAAGAAAATCATCAACAAAACAAAAAGACAACTTACTGAATGGCAGAAGATATTTGCCAATGAAACATCTGGTAAGGGGGTTAATATTTAAAATATATAAGGAGCTTATACAACTTAATACCAAAAAAATCCCAAACTATGATTAAAAAATGGGCAGAGGACCTGAATGTCTGTTTTTTAAAATTTCTCCCAAGAGAACATAATGATGGCCAATAGTAATATGAAAAGAAGCTCAACATCACTAATCATCAGAGGAAAGCAGATCAAAACCACAATGAGATCACCTCATACCACCAGTCAAAATGGTTATCATCAATAAGTCAACTATTAGTGTTGGCGAGGATATGGAGAGAAGGAAGCCCTTGTGTACTTTTGGGATTGTAATTTGGTGCAGCCACTATGGAAAACAGCATGCAGTTTCCTAAAGAAATTAAAAATAGAACTATTATGTGACCCAGCAATTCCATTTCTGGATATTTACCTGAAGAAATCCAAAACACTAATTTGAAAAGATGTGTATACCCCTATGTTCATTACAGTGTTATTTACAATAGTAAAAATATGGAAACATCCTCAGTGTCAATAGATGGATGGATAAAGATGTGGTACATATATGCAATGGAATGTTACTTGGCTATGAATAAGAATAAAATTTTGCCATTTGTGAAAACATGGATGGATCTAGAGAATATTATGCCAAGTGAAATAAGACAGAAATACCATGTGATTTCACTTACATACAAAATCTAAAAACAAATGAACAAATGAAGAAAACTAAAATATGTAAAGAATATATTGACTTAAAAATGGGCAGAAGACTAAAATAGAACACTAGATGGGAGGGGAGTTGGGGGATTGTTGAAATAGTGAAGGGGGTAAGGAGTTATAAAATAGCCACCAGGATATAAAGTACAGCATAGGGAATATAGTCAATAATATTGTAGTAACTATAGATGGTGTCAGATGGGTATTAGACTTATTGGGGCAATGGATTAATTATATAAATGTCTAGTCACTACGTTGTACACCTGAAACTAAAATAATATTCAATGTCAACTTTAATTAAAAAATACATTTAAAGAAATGAAATTTAAAAACATCAGCATACATTGATTATCTCAGTTTTCATAGGTCAGGAGTGTAGGCTTGGCTTAGTTGGGTTGTCTTTTCTGGGTCTTGCAAGGGTACAGTCAGGGTGTCAGTAGATGGCTGTGATGCTATTTGAGGGTCAGAGAGTTGCCCCAAGCTCACCTGTTGGCAGAATTCATTTCCTTGCAGTTCTAGAATTCATGGCATCTTCAAAGCCAGTTGAGGGGAGAGTCCTTCATTTCAAGAAGGGCTTAATTTAAGCATTCTTTTGAGGGTTTTCATTTGATATGTCAGGTCCACCCAGGATAATCTCTATTTTTTAAACTCAAAATTGAGTGATTTGCTCCCTTAATTATGTGAGTGCCATCATCATATTCCCAGGTCCAGGACACAGAGAAGAATAGATTTATACATGGCCTGTGTTTCAGGGGGTGAGAATTTGGGAGCTGTCAGAGAATTCTGCCCTCCACACTGCCTTTGTTATCAGTTGTATGATTCTATTTTATGTAAAATGAGGTTATTTTTAGTTCTGATCTTCCTGATATTTAGGAAATCTAATGTATTATGTAGAAATAGGTGTTCGTTAGCTGAGTAAATAAAGGGCCAAATCATGGCAATTAAGAAAGATGAGGTTAGAACAAAGCTTTTACTGTAGAAAAAGAGAATGCATCTAGCAACACACTCATCAATGTTAGGATTTCCTGGTTTGTAGATATACAGGTCTTCTGAGAGGCCTCATCTGGGTCATGGGGGAGAGGTAAACCTCAACCAGTTTTCTTAACCCTGCTTCTGATCAACGAGACTTCATGGACACTGTCTAGGAAAAAATCTCTGGACTTTGTATTCTTGACACAGTTCTGCTAGAAGACAGAATTTTGTGATTTGTGGGGAGGGCAGGATATCCAGTTAGTCTTTGTTTGGTTTTTGCCATAGTTCTAAATTGTCATGGATTGATTTATCATTAGTTGGCTTGTTCATTCCTTAGATCCTTCAGTACGATATGTGGAATGTTACTCCCACAGATCTGTGGGACTGGAAACTTCTCAAGGAGAACATTGCAAAGTAAGTAAAACATGTAAAGTGGCTTTGAAGTAAGAATAATTCAAGTTTTCATTCTGGTTCTTCAGTAGTTAGCTGTTATTTTAACTGCTGAAACTAATTTTTTTCTTCTTTATGTGTGCCTAAAGTGACCTGTCTGCAGAATAATTTTTTAAAAATACTTTATAATATAATTCATGTATAGTAACCTGAAAATTGCTTGGCATATGAAAGTACTTCAATACATGGTAGGTATTATTAGTCGATCTCGCTTTAGAGCAGGGGTGTCAAAGTCATTTTCACTGGGGTCCACATCAGCCTTGCGGTTGCTTTCAGAGGCCAAATGTAATTTTAGGGCTGTATAAATGTAACTACTCCTTAGTAGTTAAGTGGGAGCTCGGCACTGCTGCCGGGTAGAAACAAGGTGCTGGGCTGGATAAAACAAGGTGGAGGGCCATATTCGGCCTGTGGGTCTTGTGTTTGCCACCTGTGTTTTAGAGGCTTAACTACCTAGGTTAGGTAATTCTTTTTCTCATTAAATCTTTATATTTCTATGAGTGCTTGCTTCTAAAATATGTTTCACTTTTATTTATAGCTTAACTACATTGAGCACATAAACGACTTGTTGCATTGATTGTCATAGGAATAGGAGATCTTTGAAGAACTTTTGGAGGGTAATGGATTAAACTGTGTGTGAAAGAAAAATGCAAAAATTGAATCTTTATAGGGCCTTCAAACTAATAAACATAAGAGATTTGAGGGCAAGCAGAATGTTTTACTGAGTGAATAATGAAAAAAGTTGTTATCATGTTCTGTTGGTATGAGTCTGTCATCTGGGTTAATACACTTGCAAAGTTTTAATTTGAAGAAAGAAGCAGTGACTTTAAAATGCTCTTTAAAAAATATCCATTTGCCTTAAAAATTTTTTTTTACTACTCAGTACATGTTAAAAAATTTGGAAAAACCTGTGTGAAAAGGGAAAAAAATGAAAATTATGCCAGTACTACCTTCCCCAAAAATCTGTTTGCATTTTTTTCATCTGTAATCCTTCAGACTTCTGAGCGTGTGTGCATGTGTATATTTATATGCAAATACAACTCTTACAAAAATGGACCTGTACTCTATTTTATTGTATTTTTCCTTAGAATACTATAGTTTATGTATTTTTACATACAACTTATAAAAAATCATTGTTAATACATGAATTCATATTCATTGTTACTAAAGTTCAAATACAGAAATAGGTATAAGCCCTTCTTTATACCTCTTCAGCCAACCATCTGTCCCATTAAACAAAAAACCAACTTACTCATTTTTTCAGAGATAACCATTGTTAATGGTATGTATTTTTGTAGGTTTTTTTCACTGTATTCGTAGATGCACATGTACGTTTTTGTTATATAAATGTGACCAATCTTGATGTTTTCTGATTTATTTTAGAGGTCTTCCCTCTTAGTACCTGCAGTTCTGCCTAATGTTTTTTAATAGTTTGGCTATATTGAACATACGGCTTTTCAAACATTTTCCTGTCTGAGATGGTGGTTTGATCGATGTCTCACAATTAGAGAGATGGTGAGAACCCAGTTGTACAGATTCCATTAGAATATGAAGCTCTGTACTAAGCACTATATGAATCCAGATGTATGTAATGTTGGAAAGACAAACTCTTTGGGTTTGAGAAACTTAAAACTAAGTAAAATAAGACATGTAACACAAATAGTTTAAGGATATAAAGAGGTACAGGTCATGGAATATGTTTGTAGACAAATATTTGTATTTGACACTTAAATGTTGTCTGCCCAGTCAGGAAAGATGTTCTAGAGTAAGTATCTTTTGGGCTGAACTTTGAAGGATGAGTTGAGGGCAGGTTGAAGTTTTCTCAGGGTTCAAATACTATATTCTTCCTTAAATAGTCTCTTGGCACTGAGTCAAAAGATATTAACATGCTTCTAGGAACTTGTAATTGAAGAGGTAATAGAGGAAGTCAGGAATATACTTGGATCATAATTTTCACTATTCATTGTCCTATTCAGGATAATGGAGACTTGTGGTGTTAGATGTCTGATTCTGACCACTTTCACATCATTGTATTTCCTGAAAGGGCCTAGCACAGCGATCACATAGGCACTTAGAAAGAGAGAGCATTGAATGAGTGTTGTACCCAGATAGAGGTGGGGACACTCCAACAGCTATTTGAGTGTTTCCTTGGGCAAGATAGCATATTAAGAACTTTGATTCTGGGTGCCACAGTGCCAGTCGCCTAAGGCATGGCATAATAAAGATAGTCAGTGATAGAAATTGTGCTAATTCTGCTTATGAGGCTTTTAGGAAAGGGGTGAGCTATACCAACCACCTGTACTGTGGAGTTGCATACCTGTAGGGGTTACATTTAAAAATCCCTATGAGTCTAATGTATGTATTATGTTATAGTAGGTACATTAACTACAATGACTTAAAGTAACTGCCTTCCTGCAAAGTGTAGCTTTAGGACCAGCACCTAGTAATCTCCTTTTCTTTAGGTATGGCATAAGAAACAGTTTACTTATTGCCCCGATGCCTACGGCTTCCACCGCTCAGATTTTGGGAAATAATGAATCTATTGAACCTTATACCAGCAACATCTACACTCGCAGAGTCTTGTCAGGAGAATTTCAGGTGAGAAGGTCACAACCAGACCTATAGGAAAATCTTTTGAAAGCCTGATGTTGGGAGTAAATGCTAACTTGTATTTAGTATGTGCCCCTTTTTCTTAGTAATAGAGCAAAGCTTTGATAAAATGGATCATCTTTATCCTTAATACTGTCCTAAGTTATTTTAACACATACTAGACACTTAATAAATATCTGTCAGAAAATGAATGATTGATGGCTGAGTATGAAAGTAACTTGATATTAGAGTTTCTGTGATTATTTAACTATTTGGTAATCATAGTGATGTGTACTGCAACATCAGGTATTTAAGTTGGTGATACTTAAGATATATGTAGTGGTGTTATTTAAGACAGTGATCCTTAGCCTTGGTTACAAATTAGAATTTTTGGTGGGTGAGACCAGTGTTTGTTTTTTGTTTTTTAAGTTCCCAGGTAGTTCAGATGTGCAGCTAGGATCGAGAACCACTAATTTAAAACAATTTTACTTGAATTTGCTGATAATGTTGAAATAAATTTCTGTAAGGTTTGGGGTAAATACACAGAGTTTCTGTTTTTTTTTTTTAAGTATTTATTGTATTCTTAAGGAAAAAAGAATCAAACCATATAGATTTACCCAGTTTAGGCAATGTTAGTTTTTTTTTTTTTTTTTTTTTTTTTTTTTTTTTTTTTTTTTTTTTTTTTTTTTTTTTTTTTTTTTTTTTTTTTTTTTTTTTTTTTTTTTTTTTTTTTAATACTTATTTTCACAGAGGGGAAGGGAAGGAGAAAGAGAGGGAGAGAAACATCAGTGTGTGGTTGCCTCTAGCACAGCCCCTACCGGGAACCTGGCCCACAACCCAGGCATGTGCCCTGACTAGGAATCGATTGGCGTCCCTTTAGTTCGCAGGCTGGCACTCAATCCACTGAGCCACACCAGCCAGGGAAATGTTAGTTCTTTTTACTTTTACAGATACTGAATTACATTTGCCTGAATAAAAAAAAATATCAGTATTATAAAGCAATTTAACTTTCATGTAATGGAATGGGACTCAGTTTTATGAAAATTAGAAGTTATCAAGCTAATGTTAAGTAATTCTTCAATGATTTTATTTAAGTTTTAGGCTCATAATTCTCTTTAGGCCCTGTCATTGTTATTTATTCCTTCACATCTTTTCTGCTTTTCCATTCAGATTGTAAATCCTCACTTACTGAAAGATCTTACTGAGCGGGGCTTGTGGAACGAAGAGATGAAAAATCAGATTATTGCATGCAATGGCTCTATTCAGGTACAGAATGAAAAAAAATAGTGAGCTAAGTTGAACATTGGTACCTTCTCACTTATCCCAGGCAGTGGAGGGAAAGAATGTCTATTCACTGTGGTTATAGGCTTATGGTCATACAGGCTTATGTGGCTCTGTTCACCTCTGCTTGCCGTGCTAGGATCATATACATCTTCACACAGCTGTACCTGGTCTTACCCTTTTGTTTGTGCAGTGATATAAAGCAGTAGTTCCCAACTTCTCTGCACATTAGAATCACCTGGGGAGCTTTTAAAATCTTGAAGCTTAGGTTACACCTCTTACCAATTAAATAATGTCTGGGAATGGGAGCAAGGCATCATCCCCTGGGTAATTCCAACATGCATCAAAATTTGGGGACCACTGACATAAAATCTGAATTTAGAGTCAAAATTAACTTAAAAGTACGGTGGAGTTAGAAGACTGATAGTCCAAAAGACAGAGCCGCAAATAATGTTTAACAATAAAATATTTGCTACTGAGACTCAAGACACATTTATTTGTAGATACAGGTTTCTGGCTAAACATTGATCTGATTGGCAATACAGATGAAGATTCCTGTGACTTTTTTTTTTTTTTTTTTTGGATAGTAATAGTAGCATTAGTCAGTCTATATGTTTTGATGCAAGTTAACCCTGGACTTAAGAAAAACTTACTTCTATTGACTCCAAATGGAGTTTGTGGACTCCTGACCTATTTAAAGGGTTTTGTTTCATTGCTTCACTGGATCATGTCCTTGGAATAGCCCTGATAATTTGTGTTTCCTTCAAAGCTTAAGAGTAATTTATTGCTCTTCAACAATTTCTTCCCTTTATTAAGTGCTTGTAGCACAATGAATGTTTAGGCCATTAACTGATTTAAAGATGGATTTTGAATCACTAATGCCAGACTGATATTTTGTTGGTTAGATGGGATTTTTTTGGACTTTCTAAGCCAGAGGTAAGCAGTCTTAGGAAATGTAATAAAGATCATACTGGATGGTAGGGTCAGATCTGACAGGAAGTAGAAGGCCAGATCCTTGGATCATTATTCTGTTCATCATACTGCTTTCATCAACTGGAGTACAATAAACATTGGGTTTTCCTTCTTCAGAGCATACCGGAAATTCCTGATGACCTGAAGCAACTTTATAAGACTGTATGGGAAATCTCTCAGAAAACCGTTCTCAAGATGGCAGCTGATAGAGGTGCTTTCATTGATCAAAGCCAGTCTTTGAACATCCATATTGCTGAGCCTAACTACGGCAAACTCACCAGTATGCACTTCTATGGCTGGAAGCAGGTTGGTGGAGCAAATTGAGGAGTACTTATTGCCAATTTGGGATATTTTAGAATTGTAAAAAGTTTTATATTCTAGCTATTAAATATTGCCACCTAGAAGCTCTTTCTGTCCAGTTCTAAAATGTTAAAATAGCCCATAGTTTTTATACTAGATCAGTCTCTTCCTTTGGATTTTTTTCTTTACTGTTATTTCATTCCTATGTTTGAAACCTTGGAGTGACATATGATCCTCCCTTTACTCTCTATGTAGTCTCTGACCAAGTTGTATTGGTTGTTCCTTTATTGTTTCTTGAATATCTTTCTGTTCTACCACTATTATTAACTTCTGGTATCTTCGCTGTAGGGCATTTTGTGTATTGCTACCATTCCTAAAACAAAACTTTACACATGTTGACAAACTTCAAGCAACTATTGCTTCCCCAGTTCATATACAGTGTGAAAGCCAATTACATAGCTAGTCATTGCCAACTGTAGGGTCCCATGATTCTGGATTTTATTCTTATTCCCTGGCACTGTGCTAGGTCTTTAGAATAAAAAATTTATCTTTTTTTAATACTTGACAAACATACACTATGTGCCAGTACCAGGGAATAAAAGATGATCTTTATCCTTGAAGTAGTCATAATCTGTTCTTACAGAATCTAGCCCTCTAAATAGTTATAATCTAAAGTAGACATGTTGTCTTAGGCAAACTTGGAAGTCATACACAAAAATTTTTTAAAAACATTTGACATTTCCAGAAATAATAAGCTTATTTAGGAGTAAAAAGAACAGAGTATACAATCTGACTCTTTTTAAGCATTTTTGAGAGGGCTTCCTAGGGGAGATAGAATATCAAGATTAGAAAATAATTTGACCTGGTTTATGGAAATGTATTTTAAACACTGGCCTTGAATGTCCAGTATTCTTACATTTTCTCCAAAATTTGTATTTGCTTCCCATGTAGGGTTTGAAGACTGGGATGTATTATTTAAGGACAAGACCAGCAGCTAATCCAATCCAATTCACTCTAAATAAAGAGAAGCTGAAAGATAAGGAAAAGGCATCAAAAGAGGAAGAAGAAAAGGAGAGGAACACAGCAGCCATGGTGTGTTCTTTGGAGAATCGAGATGAGTGTCTGATGTGTGGATCCTGAGGAAAACCTAGAGACCAGCACTTCTTCAATAACCACAGTCTACTACTTCAGCATAGATAGGTGTAGTAGATTTGCTTGAAGTGGTAAAGCTTTGATGGACCTTAATTGATTTAAAGTATTGTTTCTATTAGGTTTTTTAAAAAATTGATATATTAGGAATCCAAGTAGAAGTTTTAGAAATACAAAAGAAGTCATCTGACAAATAGGGAGTGATTGGGTAGGGTTTCATTACTTATCTGGCACCCCATTCTCTGGTGACTTCAGTTTTGATAAAGAGATTTGGTTTTGCTGCCTTGACTGGTGGATCCATACAAGCAAAATTGTGTTATAATCCATGAGAAGTGCTGACAGAACCTTTATCTGGATAAAGGTCATTCTGAAATAAACATTTGCCACTGATTGTGTGAGACTAATTTTGTCATTTATTTTAATACAAAGGTCACATTTGAAAATATTTTTTCTTTGAGAGTTCAAGGAGGATAATTTAAGACAAATTAATTAGACACTGTATAGATTTCTGATTTTAATACTTGCATTTTCTCTTTTATTTTTTTAGAATAACATCTAGAGTTTATTTGGTTATATTGTTTGGATGTTTATGTGTTTCAGGATTGCTATGCAGTCTGTGTCAGATTCTTTCATATCACCTTGTTCTGGGAATGTTTCTTTTTTCCATTTTTAAATCATTTTTTTTTTATTTAATTGCAATTTACATACATTATTATATTAGTTTTAGTTGTATACCCCAGTGATTAGACATTATGTAACTTACTAAGTGATCATCTTGTTAAATTTCATACCCATCTGACACCATACATAGTTATTAGAATATTACTGCCTACATTCCCTATTCTGTACTTTACAGCTCCATGACTCTTCTTTAACACCCCATTTGTACAACTTCACCCCATTACCTTTTTCACCTATCCCCCAAACTCCTAGGCTGCCTCCCATTGGCAACCACCAAAACGTTTTCTGTATCTTTTAGTTTGTTTCTGTTCTGCTTATTTGTTTTGTTTTTTAGATTCAGTCATTGATAGATACATCTTTATTGCCATTTTATTGTTCATATTTTTTATCTTTTTTTTCTTCTTAAAGAAGACCTTTTAACATTTCATATAATACTGGTTTTGTTTTGATGAACTCTTAACTTTTTCTTGTCTGAGAAGCTCTTTATCTGTCCTTTGATTCTAAATGATAGCTTTGCTGGGTAGAGGAATATTGGTTGTAGGTCCTTGCTTTTCATCACTTTGAATATTTCTTGCCAATCTCTTCTGGCCTACAGAGTTTCTGTTGAAAAATCAGCTGACAGTCTTATGGTAGCTCTCTTATAGGTAACTAACTGCTTTTCTCTTGCTGCTTTTAAGATTCTCTCTCTGTCTTTAATTATGCACTTGGTCTTGGTCATGGTCTTTGGGTTCATCATGTTTGGGACTCTCTGTGTTTCCAGGACTTGTACATCTATTTCCTTTACCAAGTTAGTGAAGTTTTCTGTCACTATTTTTTCCAATAGGCCTTCAGGTTCTTGCTCTTTCATTTTTCCTATTGGCACCCCCCAAGATGCAAATGTTCGTGTGCTTAAAGTCCCAGGTGCTCCTTACAGTATCCTCATTTATTTTTATTCTCTTTTTTTCTGTTTGGATTGGGTGTTTTTTGCTTCTTTATATTCCAAATCACTGATTGGATTCTCAGCTTCATCTAGTGTACTGTTGTTGATTCCCTGTAAATTATTCTTCATTTCAGTTAGTGTACTCTTCATTTCTGACTACTTCTTTTTTATGGTTTCCATGTCCTTATTTATGCTGTTCTAAGTTCAAATACTCTTCCCCTGAGTTCATTGAACATCCTTATACCCAGTATTTTGAACTCTGCATCTAGTAGCTTGCTTGTCTTCATTTTGTTTAGTTCTTTTTCTGTAGTTTTGTTCCATTCTTTCATTTGGGACCTGTTTATTTGCCTCCACATTTTGGCAGCCTTCATGTGTTTGTTTCTGTGTTTTAGGTAGAGCTGTTATGTCTCCCAGGCTTGGCAGAGTGGCCTGATGTAGTAGGTATTCTGTAGGGTCCAGTGGCATAGCTTCCCTAATCACCCAAGCTGGCCAGTAGAGGTGTGTGCCCCCTGTGTGGTCTGTGTACATTCTCTTACAGTTGAGCCTTAACTGTCACTGGCATGCCAGTGGAATGATTTACTCCTAGGCTGATCAGCTGCAAGGACTGGCTGCGACCATGGACCTCCAGCCATTGTGGAGGATCAGCTGTGCAGGGGCCCACTACACTGAGCAGGACTTCAGCAGGGCTCTGCTATTGTGGAGGCATTTGGGTGGTGATGCTTGGAAGTGGTCTGTAGCTGTCCATTCTGTGTGCTGGCGTCTGGGGACTCCAGGAGGTGCCAGCCAAGGTCACCTGCCACCAGTGTTCTGCCTGGGGCCACCTGGCATGAGTTACAGAGACCTGCCTATGGCTGCTACTTGTACTGGGCTTGGAGGTGCCCAGGGAAGGGCGTGCTGTGAATCAAGGCTGGTTGCTGCTAGTGCCAGGCCTGGGGTGACTTAGTGAGATGTACAGGGCCACTTAGCGAGAGGTACAGGGCACATTGAGGCCAGATGCTGCTTGTTTGAGATTTTAGGAAAATCTGAAGCATGAGCCAAGACAGGGTATTAATATGGAAAAGCCACTGTAAACAGCTGTGGTGGGCCTGAAAGTTGGGTGTGGTAGGACCTGAGGGAATTATCAGGGTGGGGCACATTGTGAGCCAGGTTCGAGTCTCAGATATGGCACTCACCTGCCAGCTCTGGGGGGAGGGCTCATCAAAAAAACCCAAAAAACAATGGATTCTGCCAGCACTTCTGTCAGAGAAAGTTGCTCCAGCCCTAGCTCTGGCCCTTATTCTGGATGATTCATTTTTCCCTTTGTATGTCTTTGGTGCCTTTCAAACTGCTGCTGCAGCGCTTGAGCTCAGAGGAAGTAAGTTCAAGTAAGTCTGTGAGCAGGCCCTATAAGAGGAACTGCCTGGGAGTCCAGAAGCCTTCTGTCTCCCTGGGCCTCAATCCCTTCTTGGTTTTACAGCTACAAGTTATGGGACCTTCTCTTTCTGGTATTGGAACCCTGGGATGAGGGTCCTGGTGTGGAGCTGGGACCCTTCACTCCCCATGGGAGACCTCTGCTGCTGAGCTATTCCTCCCAATTTTTATTCACCACACAGGTGTAGGACCAGCCCATTCCGTGTCTCCACCCTTCTACCAGTCTTGATATGGCTTCTTTAATTCCATACTTGCAGGACTTCCATTCAGCTAGATTTCAGGTGCTTCTGAAAGATGGTTCTGTAGTTTAGTTATAATTTTGATGAGTTGCTGAGTACTGTAATTACTTACCTATGCCACCATGTTGCCCAGAAGTCCCCATTTTACCCATTTTAAAGCAAACAGTTTTGTGGCGTTATAACCATCACCTATCTATTTCTAGAACTTTCTTGTCAATTCTAAATAAACTATATAAAAAAACAGTAACTCCCATTCCCTTCTCAGTCCCTTGTAGTCTCTATTTTGCTTTCTGTCTCTCAATTAACCTGTTCTGGCTACCTCATATAAATGGAATCATAAAATATGTGTTCTTTTCAATCTGGCTTATTTCACTTAGTGGTTTTCAAGGTTTATCCATGTAGCATGTAAGATTTCCTTTTAAAGCCTGGGTAACATTTGATTATATGTACATACCACATTTTGCTCACCCATTTATCTGTTAATGGACATTTGGGTTATTTACACCTTTTGGCTATTGTGAATAGTGCTATGAACATTGCAGAAATACGTTTGAATTCCTGATTTTAATTCTCTGGGTTATACACTGAGAACTGAAACTACCGGAATATATGGTAATCTCTGTTTAACTTTTGAAGAACACCAAGCTATTTTCTACAGCAGTTGCACCATTTTAAATTTCCCCAGCAGCACATGAAAGTTCCAGTTATTCCATATCTTTGCCAACACTTGTTACTTTATTGTATTTTTGATGATAACCATCTTAATGGCTTTTGACAGCTTGATTATAATGTGTCTTGGTATGGGTCTCTGAGTTTATCCTACTGGTATTTTGTTGAACTGCTCAGATTGGTAGATTCACATCTTCCATTAAATTTGGGAAGTTTCCAGCCATTCTTCAGGTAATCTTTTTGTCCCTTCCTCTTCCTTCTTGAGCATCCATTGGTGTGTTGCTTGTGTCCCACAAATGTCTTAGTCTCTGTTCACTTTTTTTCATCCTTTTTCTACTCTTCAGACTTGCTAATTTTAGTTGTCCTATCTTCAGGTTCCCTGATTCTTCCTTTCTGCTAAATAAATCCATTGTTGAGCCCTTTTGTGGTTTTTTCATTTCAGTTATTGTTTCTTCCTGTTCTAGAATTTTGTTCCTCTTAATAATTCTATTTCTGTGTTGATGTTCGGATTTTGTCAGTACATTGTTTTCCTGATTTCCTTAATGTGTTCATGTTGTCCTTTTGTTATTCAAGCATATTTAAGACAGTTGTTTTAATGTCTTTGTCTAGGAAGTCTGATAACTGAGCTTCCCCAGAGATAGTTTGTTTATTCATCATTAATGTTTTTACAGATTTCATTGAGTTTCAGGAGCTTTCTCAGTCTTTGCAGATTGGCTTTGTGCTAGGGCACTCCTTCCACACCTGGCTAGGCTTGCTCTGAGCCTCAGTGTCTGTGATGGTTGTTTTACATGTCAGCTGGCTAGGCTATTTATTTGAATACTAATCTAAATAATGCTATGAAAGTATTTTTATATAAAATTAACACTTAAATCAATAGACCTGAGTAAATCAGATTATTTTTCATGATGTGGGTGGCCTCATCCAGTCAGTTGAAGTTCTTAAGAGAAAAAAGATGAGGTTCCCTGAAGAAAAAGGACTTCTACCTCCAAATCGTCTTTGGACCTGCAGTGTACCATGGCAAGGACAAAGGAAAGTTACAGGGGAATCCCTCTCGTCTTTCACAAACAGAGACTTCTCCCTTCCTCAGCCCCTATAGACTGGCTGTGGGGCTCCTGCCTGGCTTTGTCCTCAGTGTCATGGATGATGACCTTGCTTTCCTTTCAGAGTGTGAGTTCCAGGACAGCAGGTGTAATAGCATACTTCTGGTGTGTTCGCTGGAGTTTCAAGCACATAGCTACTGTAGGCATACAGGGGATGCTTGAGCATTGCTTGTTGGTTGTTGAGTGGGCAAGTGAGGAATAGGAAGATGGGAGGAGGATAAACTTTTAGTTGGGCTGTGAAAGCGGTAATTTCAAAGCTTTGGCCAGGCTTTTATACAATTAAGAGAGCAGATATTAAAAGATATGTGATTCCATAATAAGCCTAAATCTTACCCAGATTCTTAGGGAACACAATTTGGTAGTGGTGAGTGTGATGATAAGAACTAACACCAATAAAAGTAGCTAAAACCTGTTGGACATTTCCACATATCAGGCAGTGTTCTAAATCTATTAGCTTTTTAATCCTCACCCAAGGACATGCTTATTGACTTTAGAGAGAGGAAGGAAGAAAGAGTGAGAGAAACGTTGATGTGAGGGAGAAACATCAATTGGTTGCTTCTTGTGTGTGTTCTGACTAGGGATCGAACGTACAACACAGGCATGTGCCCTGACTGGGAATTAAACCTGAGACCTTTCGGTTTATGGGATAATGCTCCAACCAACTGAGCCACACCAGCCAGGGCTAAATGTATTAACGTCTTAAAATCTTAATTTTACCAATGATGAAAGTGAGGCACAGAGAAGTAAAGTAAGTCATCCTAAAGTTCAAGGTCATAACAGCTAATAAATAGCAGAGCTAGATTTGAAGCCAGCCATTCAGACTCCAGAGTGCATGCTGTTAACTTTAGGATGATGAACTTACTCTGATTTGCCCAAGACTTTCTTGGTGTTAGCACTGAATGTTTGGTGTCCCAGAAAACCTTTCAGGGTAACCAGGCAGTTGATCACTTAACTGTTACTACTAACTACATTGAAGATTAGTGAAGCCTTGTAGATTGTGGAGCAACTAGGACATGTTCTTACTTCTCATAGGTTTGGATGTACTGTCTCTGAAAATCAGTGTTTATATGGGTGTTACTGTAGCCATCCTCTGAATATTCAGAAGAATAGAGTGGCACATCTGGAAATTCACAGGGACATGTCAAAAGAAGTGGATTTGGAATGCCAGATGTACCCTAGAATGTGTTCCTGGAAGTCTTTGGAGCATTACCTTAGATAGAAAAACAGACTTTGGAAAGTGTACTGTTGATGTGATTGGGTAAGGGTCAGATGATCCTTGTGGGGAGGGGGTAAAAATGCATATAGTGGGAGTCTGTTGAATAGGGACTTCCGACCAAGATGGAGGCGTAGGCAGACACACTGTGCCTCTTCTCACAACTAAAATTAAGGACAACAAAGATTTAGAAACAAGAAAACAACCAGAACTCAGAAAATCAAACTGTTTGGCAGTCCAACAACGATTCATCCAGACCGGTAAGAGGGGCGGAGTCGTAGCAGGAAAAAGCGGAGGTGCGGACCGGGCACACAGGCAGCAGCGGCTGGCAGCCCCCAGGTGCACAGGCGGCGACTAGCAGACCCCAGGCACGTGGTGGCAACTGTGCACAACCAGTGAGGCCGCACAAGGCAGCTGGCTGACTGGGTGGTCCCACATTCGCATGCAGATAATCCAGGCAAAGGGGAAGCGGTGAAAGGGACTGGAATCCGAGAGTGAGCAAAGCAACCGCCATTATCTCCTCTCAGACCCCGCCCCCACATACACCGTCACCACCCAGTGATTGGGCTGTCCCACCCTGGGGAACACCTGAGGCTCCACCCCTCATTACCTAGCAGCCACGACTAGACCAAAAAAAACAAAACAAAACAACAACAACAAAAAAAAACCCAGAAATGAAAATGGCTCAAACTGGAGAACAAATCAAAGCCCCAGAGCCAATTTATCTAAGCGATGAAGAGATTGCCAACCTATCAGATGCACAATTCAAAACCCTGGTGATCAGGATGCTTACAGAATTGGTTGATTTTGCTCACAAATTAGATGAAAAAATGAAGGCTACAATAAGTGAAATGA